>CAIGRB010083072.1:0-25291 GCA_903798255.1 Fraxinus quadrangulata | reverse complement strand
AGAAAAAGAGAATGAGAGAGGCAGCCAGAGAGAGGGAAAGGGCAGCCGCTTTTTGTAGGGTGAATTGAGATAGATTCAACCATTGTTTCTTCTTCTCCTTCCTCCATTTGTAGCTTGCAAATACCACCACTAAGTATCTCCTTTATGGGGATAAAACTAAGGCAATCAAAGGTGTTAAGGATTGTTGGGTCGAGCCGATTAATTGGTGATCGTTTGGTTGATTCTCCAAACTCGAAATCAAGATTTCTCGAAGATTTACGAGACAAATGGTAACGGAGCTTGTGTTGTTGAGAAATCTATGATTTTGGGGTGAAAAAGGGGCTGGAAATCGACAAAAAAGGGGGTTGAAAACTGGCAGAAAAAACAGAGACGAAAACTGCCCAATTTTTAAAATTCTATCGGACTATTTTTGCATTTTTCGGCCAAACCATAGATTTGTTGGAGAAACGGCCACCACTAGCATGTCGTGCAGGCGGAGGAGATCCTAGAGGTCCGGCGAGTGGTGTCGCTGGCGACGTGTGAAGCCCACGCGCAGAGAGCTTGGGAGGCGTGTGAGGGCACGTACAACGTTTTTCGATGATGATGTTTTCAGGCAGTTTGTTCCTGACATTTTTCTTGACATTTTGGTGTTATTAGTTTTCTGTTTCGGGTTATAGAGCGAAGTCTAGGCTATTGTGTTCTTCGCGCGTTCGGGATTCGATCGTGTTTGGTTGATTCTTGCGATTGTTGGAGACTTTATGACGAATAATGATGGTCCTAAAGTGATAAATTCGCATCTCTTGATATTTATGAACCTTCAGACGTGGTCCGCTCGGTATAGTGTTTTTCCTTTTAATATTGTAGTTATGGTTATTGAGTTTGATAATAATTTACTTTTCACATTAGAAGTCATAGTGTGGGGTGATGTTAGGATTGATGTTACTGTGAAGGGATAACCATTGTTTATTGCTAGACCTAGAAATTACTTGTTAATTATTTGCCTTAAATTCTTCGTGAATTTGTTGTCAATTATTTTTCATTATTAGAATTGCACGTGAAATTAGAAAAGTTTATTTAACCACTCTGTGTGAATTGTGTATATACTTTGCTTGTGGTCGTCGTTTGGCTGTATTTTATGTTTTGTGCATTTTTTGGTAAAATGAAAACTCGTTTTGAGTTGTGCTATTTTAATGAAAAAATGTGATTTTTAATTTGGCAAAATGAAAAGATTTTTTTATAAAACTTTTGATGGCAAATGCGGTTTAAGACAAGAGTGAAAAGTAAGATGTGTTTTAACTGCGATAAATTTGGACATGGTGAAATAAGTTATCCTAAAAATGATAATAAAAGGAAAAGTAAGATGAGAGATGTGGCGAATTGGCTATAGGGTCGAGTGATGACCATAGTGAGATTTATTGAGAGTAAACTTAGTTACTGCACAATGTAATCCTTTTTGCATGTGTGTGATTGCTCAATTCCGTTACATGATTATATGTTGCATTTCAATGTGTTTGATATGTGCATTGGCATGATTTGGAGTGATCTTATTACTTGGTGTAATTATTTGCATGCATAGTGGGTTTGTGATGTATTAGCAGCGTGTTGTATATCTTTTGGTAAAGTAGAGTATAGATGTCTAGGGGTACATTAGTTATTTGTACCGAGGATGTGGAGTGTGAAATTTGGATCACGAGTGGAGAGGTGATCAAATGTTTAGCATTTGTTATCTGTGAAGAGATCCTGATTAGGTGGAGTGTGAGATATGCACTTTTATCACTTCTGTTAATTGGAGACCCATTATCTGAGTAGGTTGGAAAAAGTGATGTTGTGATAGAGGATTATCCCAATAACTTAGGATCTATAGAGGCTTGCCAGTTAGATATGTGTTGAGTGATTAATCTGGTGAGTTTGGTGGGCGATGAGATGAAATATGTATTCTCGAGGTGTGAGCAACACAGAATAGAATATGATAAGTGTGGTGAGATCTTCTTTGTGAGGGTCATTTATGTATTTGTTTCATATGTGTTGGCTTGTTGATTAACTTGATGTTAATATATTGTTTTGTGTGAACATATTTGTAAAGATCTATGTGTTATCCTATATCATATCTCTATCGCATGATTCTTTGCTCTTGATTGATTACTGTGATTATTTGCTTCTACTTGGATGTTTTCTTGACCTTAACCCTGATGAGTATATGGAGTAGGTATGGTATGTGTTTTGGGTCCGAAACACGAGGTAAGGTCTATGATTTCAATTTTATTAGTTACCTTGATTATGCAAGTATAAACGGTATGTTTTTGTTGGTTGCAGATTTATTGGGTATTAAAGTGGAGATTTGTTGGGTTTTGATACTCAATATATTCGGGCAATGACGATAAACCGATGTTGGATATTTTATCGATACCAAAGCGACGGCTCAATTCGGAAACAATTAATACACCTTTGGAGGGCCTAAGTTTTAGTTGGGTTGGTAGCTTGGTTAATGTATGAATTCGGTTATTGTTAGCCCATTAACTTGGCCTATTATGAGTGAGTCTTCACTCAAAACTAAACCTAATGCCTATATATATATATAGCCATGTGTTTTCTCTAGGGTGTGTGGGTATTTTGCAAGTGTGGAGAGAAAAAGAGAATGAGAGAGGCAGTCGAGAGATAGGGAAAGGGCAGCTGGTTTTTGTAGGGTGAATTGAGAGATTCAACCATTGTTTCTTCTTCTCCTTCCTCCATTTGTAGCTTGCAAATACCATCACCAAATGTCTCCTTTGTGGGGATAAAACTGAGGCAACCAAAGGTGTTAAAGATTGTTGGGTCGAGTCGGTTGATTGGTAATCGTTTGGTTGATTTTCTGAGTCCGGAATCAAAATTTCTCGAAAATTTCCGCAACATGAAGGAATTGGCAATTTTTATTTTTTGACACGATCAAAACATATGTATAATAAAGTATGAGAACCAACAGGAATGGTGTTCGAAAAAAATTATATTATTTTAGTATTCTCCTCCTGAGTTTTTCTTTTGAACGAGGAAAAATTACGCATGTTGTACCTAATGTTCATAAATGTGCAAATTTATAAAGAGGTTGAGAATATTAGGTTACTTGATTCTATTATCAAAACATATGTAAAATATGGAAATTTTATGACAAATCAGTCCTAAGTACTATTGAAAATAATAAAGGAAAATGTGTTGTTGAACACGAGAAAGAATTTAAGGATTTGAAAAAAAAAAAAAAAAATTAACAGGGATCATTTCAAATAAAAATTTGTAGGAAAATAATTTTACGATTATATAATTGAAAAAAGGTTCCAAGAAAGCTCATAGCAGACAGAAAAAAAGACAGAAAGAACAAGTCAATATGGAGACAGCACGGAATGTGATAGTCCATTAATTTCCACATTCAATGTTGTCTTTTAGTAAAACAGTTCATGCATTTATCCTATATTGAACGTTGCTAGTCGCATTCAAACTATCTTTAAGCTGTCTGATATTGTCGTAATGGCTTCTTCTTTTTTTTTCTGTTGGAATTATGCGTATTTGAAATTTTAGACAGAATCTTTTAGTACAAATATCAGATGATAAAGTTAGAGCAATTTCAGTTTATTTTGATTATTTTAACATTAATGGGAGAATATCATATTAGCATCTGTTTGGTATTAGTTAAAATTTTGATTTTAATTTAAGGCAAAATCAACAATTAATTTTAAAGGATAATTGCAGCAACGATCCCAAATCTTTCAGATTTTTGTGCACTTTACCCCTAACCTTTGATTTGTACCAGCTGAGGTCCCAAACCTTTTAAAAATATGCAGTGGAGGTCTAAATGGATGGAATTTGACCGTTAGTTTGAGCAAAACAGTGCACTTTGACTAATTTTAACCAATTTAAGAAGGGTAAAATATGAACTTGACAATTACCACACTAAAAAATAAAAATAAAAAACAAAATAAAATAAAAACAAAACAAAACAAAATAAAATAAAAAACCCTCTCTCTCTCTCTCTCTCTCTCTCTCTCTCTCTCTCTCTCTCTTCCCCATCTCGAGTTGAGCATGTATATAGATAATGGAGGATGGGGGATCAATTTTGTGGCATATAGATTCTAGCTTCTCATGAATTTCTGGAAGATTGAAACAGCCATTTTTGGGCGGTATATTTGGACGGAGAATGGTGGTGGATTTGGGGTTGGGAAATCGAGTGCTGCAGTTCTGGTCATTTTTCGTTTTGGGTTGTGACTGGTTCAGTTTGGGTTGCTACTTAGTTTGGTATGTGTGGTGGTATGACGGTGGAGCTGGGACTTTGAAGTTTCTGTTAGCATGGTTGTGGAAGTCTGGGTATTGAGTCTTCTTCCTTCCTCCTCTCCTTCTGGCCTTCTTGTTCTAGAAGTTTGGACGGTTTTGTGTGTACTTGGTGCGTGGTCAACTGTGGTTAATTTCTCCCTCTTCTCTGCTTAGTTTCGACGATTTAGCACATGTATGCACCAGATCTGAAAATCGATTTGGGGAATTCATGTGGTTCCTGATGTTAAGATGTTGGGGGTTGTTCAGATCGATATGCAGAGGTGGCGGTGATGGTGGTGTGAATATGCGGTTGTGGAGGAGGTGCTACGACGGTGGCGACGGCGGCAGCTTCTTTGCAGGAAAGAAGATGGAGATGGGGCGGGGGTAGTGGGGGATAGGAGAATATATTTTTTTTCCTTAGTTTAATTGTTTTTTTAATTGTTAATAATTAATTTTAAAGTTACCATTTTGCCCTTAATAGATTTGATCAAAATCATTTTTCTTGGTCAACTAACGATCTTCATTTGGACCTCCGTCGCATATTTTTAAAAGGTTTGGAATCTTCGATGGCACAAATCAAATGTTGAGGTAAAGTGCGCCAAAATTTGAAAGGTTTGGAACCGTTGCTACAATTATCCCTAATTTTAATCACATATCTTTTGAGTTTCACAACTTTTCAACTACACATTTTATCAAATTCTATCACAATCTACTAAAAAATTGATTTTAATGCCTACCAAATGGAGCTAAACATTATTGATAATTCATTTGTCAGTCTTAATTTTCTTGGTGGTAGCTAGACCCCAATTGGTAAAGATACTTGATATCGAGTTATTTGCTCATTTGAGAAATATATGATGAACAATGTAACTCAATACTAATTATTATTGGATAGAGGTATTAGAAATCAATTGATAGTTACAAAAAAGTTCTAAATCAAGCAACTCATCGCATTAAAAGATATTAAGATAAAAGGCAAAAAAGGGATAATTACAGCAGCGGATTCAAACTTTTGAATTTTTCGTAAACTTTACCATAATCTTCAGTTTGTGCCACCAACGATCACAAACCTTTGGAAAATTAGCACTTGAGGTCCAAATTGATGATTTTTATTAGTTTGACTGTTAGTTAACCCATAAATTTGACTTTGACCAAATCTAAACCATTTTTTAAAGGATAAAATGGTTACTTTACATTTGATACAAAAAATAAAAAATAAAAAATCCAATCACTCCCTTCCTCCCCTCCCCCACCCCACCCCACCCCACCTTCTCCTAAACCCAAAACTAGTTGGTCTCGTTTTACACCTCCTCCACAGACTTTGTCATTGTTCCCACCAACATCCCCTCCCTAATTCCTCCCTCATCTTTCTCACACTCAAAACAAACCCATTTCTCATATTACTTTAAGCAAAATGGCAACAGCTTTAACTAGCGGTAGCCACCAAGAATTCAAAGCAAAAAAATGGCAGAAAGTCCAAGATTAAATAAAAAAACAAAAAATAATGATAGAACAAGTGAAAATGCCTCATCTTTTGGCATTGTTATGTTAAAATTGAAATTGAAAAGTTGCAATTTTCCTTTACTCGAATCGGATTACTGACCACCACTCGAGTCTTTTGAATTCCCTTCCATGGGGTTACCTAATTAGGGTGTTTAGTTGGTTTGGGTGAGGGGAGTTGTATTGGTGGTGGTGTTTTCGATAGCAATTTTGATATGTAAGAGGACAATTTATTGATTTTGTGTGTGGGGGTTGGTGGAGGGAATAGGAAAGATGATGGATTTATATGTGTTTTTATTTATTTAATTTTTACCTTATTTTAAGTATAAAGTTACCATTTTACCCTTTCAAAAATTGTTTAAATTTAGGCAAATTCAAATTTATAGATCAATTAACGGTCAAATTAACAAAAATCATCCATTTGGACGTTAGGTGCTATTTTTTAAAAGGTTTGTGATTGTTGGTGGTACAAATTGAAGGTTAGGGTATAGTTTGCGAAAAATTCAAAGGCCTGAGACCGCTGCTGCAATTATCCCAAAAAAAATGTCAAGTACTATAATTGAAACGGGACTAACCCTCATCTCTCACCCATTCACCATATGGGCATTAGAATATAAATCAATTTTATATTGGCACCACAATTTCTACTTGTTGCACTACATTCTAATTTTAATTTCACTCAATTTTAGAGATTGTAACGGGACGGGTATGTGGTGGGTTGGCCATATTCGTCCCCCTCCTCATCAGGTATTTTTGTTACATTACTCCACCACCATACCCGATTAAAGTAGGATGAGACAGGATGGGCTCGAGGCAGGCAAGTATCATGCCCCATTTATTTTATTTTCTTTTGTTTTTTATATCTTTAGTTAATAAATATTAATACTTTTTTTTTCCAATTTTTTAAGAACGACTCATACTCTTTTTAGAAATGATGATAAATGTTTTCTTTTTGTTTGATAAAAAATTTAAATTTGAAATTAACTTTATAAGGGGCATGCACCATATTTTTTCGTACCCGCTTTGGGGGCAATGACCACATCCCCACCCCGACCCCGTTTACCCAATTAGTTGGGTAATTTCACCCCATTTGTGGTGGGTCCACGAATATCAGATTGAACGAGTTTTTTTGTCATTCTTATCCAATCTTTAGTTTTTAATTGCACTCAAGGTACTCTTAAAGGCACAAGTGTTACAATGAACAAATGTTAATGACGATGTAATGTAACACGTAAACACAGTAGAGTGAATATAATTAGACTATAAGCAATTTGTCGTGTTGGGTTTTAATAAATATACAAATCTAATACGTAGATAAAAGCACATGTTAAATAGAACACTAACTCTCTGTTTGAGTCCTATTTTGATAAGAAAATGTATTTTGAAAAGTGATTTTTTGGAGAATCTACGGTTAAAAAAGAAAGAAAAAAGTTTTTGATTTACGTATAAAATTATTTTATGAGAGTGTGTGATTAAAAATTAATTTTTGAAAAATGAGTTTTTGAAGCTTAATCTAATCAATGAGTCAATATTGGCATTCAAATTGGAATATAGGAGTGTCTTTACCCTAACGTCAATGGAGACTGAATATTTTTCAGATTCTAGATAAGGACAATGAGAAAACACTTGGTCAATGCTCTGGCATTCAAATTGCCATATTAATTTATGCATAAAAGTCTTATCTTTTTCCCACTCGACTTTTTTGAAATCCACTGATCATTTCATTCCACCTCTCCTTCTCCAGCTATTATACTCATCATCCGCACCTAGAAACCGATAGTCCGACACCAAACTCAAAACAAAAAATACCCAAAAATATTCCACTAAATATGGGGAGAGCTCCTTGCTGTGACAAAGCCAACGTGAAGAAAGGCCCCTGGTCGCCCGACGAAGACGCCAAGCTAAAGGCATACATGGAGAAAAAAGGCACCGGCACCAGAGGCAACTGGATATCCTTACCTCAAAAAATAGGTAAAAACTAACAATTATTAACGTGGTGACGTTAAAGAAGTCATATACATTTTTTCACTTTTCCTTGAGCTGAATTGAGAACTTTTAATGCTGTAGGCCTTAAGAGGTGCGGGAAGAGTTGTAGGCTTAGATGGTTAAATTACCTTAGGCCGAATATCAAGCATGGAGGGTTTACTGAGGAAGAAGATAACCTAATCTGCAATCTCTATAAAATCATCGGAAGCAGGTAATAAATCTTACGTGTTTATGGTTCGTTAGGTCAAGTCGGACTATACAGTATTTGACAATATTAAAGAACACAAACGAGCTCAAATTTTGTTAATTGTATTGCCCATTTGCATGATTTTAGAGTACTATAATTAGGGTTTTAAGTCTTTCTAGTTTTCCCATTAAACCAATTTTAGTTCTTAATTGTATCGAAAAGATGATAATTTTACGATGTTGATTGTCAGATGGTCTATTATCGCGGGGAAATTACCTGGAAGAACAGATAATGACATTAAAAACTATTGGAACACAAGGTTGAAGAAAAAGCTACTAGGTAAGCAGCGTAGAGAACAAGAGGCTCTGCGCCATTACACTTGGCCACATCAGCCAGTTGCCTTGCAAGATGCAGCAAATCCAAGCCAGGATCATCTAAATGAACAAGAATCCCTTGCCAGTTTGAAGGTCCGGACTGCAGGAGAAAGATTTTCTTATGATCTTCAACAAACGAAGTATGGTTTATTTGCTACAAGTAAACGCAGCATCAGCAGTGGAATTTTTGATAACACAGATGTCTCATTTACGCAAGACAAATTGGG
Organism: Fraxinus quadrangulata; assembly: GCA_903798255.1. NCBI lineage: Eukaryota > Viridiplantae > Streptophyta > Magnoliopsida > Lamiales > Oleaceae > Fraxinus > Fraxinus quadrangulata. The sequence continues at coordinate 16,763 of CAIGRB010083072.1, read as the reverse complement.
TGAAAATTCAGTTAATGAGCTCACCTCTTCGACCTATTCGAGTTTCTTAACTGGCTCTTGTCCTCCAATGACAAGCGACTACTGTGGCGTCGACATTGCAGCGGGTAACACTTTTCAAGAACTCGAAAAAATCCGGGTAGAGATGGAAGAGATAGACTATAATTTTCCGCAACAATTAGATGGATTAGAGAATTTATCTATGCCGGAAATGGTGAACTGCAGCAGTGTTTACCCTCCTATGATTTCGAATTACGAACCTTTCCAAGAAATTCCACATGAGTTTTCGTTTGATAAGTCAAGTTCCATAGGTTTACGACAGGATCACGGTGCCTCAAAGGTGTAAACTATCTTGTCAGTGGAAATTCAGTGCTGGTGTGCTTTGTTCAACGTGGAAATTCTTTGTATTGTTCTGTCAGCTTCATCTAGTGAGATGCTTACTTTTTGGTCGTATAATTTGATGCATACGTAAAATTTCTTTCACATCTTTATTTTGCATTGAACTCTTGGTTGATAGTGAAACTTGAAGGACCCTTTTTCCAGTTTTTGCTAATGGTCAAAATGTGTGTACTTTCAGTAAGTTTCTCAGAAACCTCCATGAAAAAGTTGGCATTAATTAATTCTAATTTTAAAAGGCGGTTTGAGGTTTTCACCACAACTTTGCGCGTTGAGGCAGCCATGGTTCGCGCAATGTCTCAACAGTTTATACTTGTCATTTAACTTTCATTAGTGTGATTTCCAGGTGGCATGCGATTCAGCATGTTTAAACAAATAAATCAAAATTTTAACTTGGAGCCATCCACTTCAGAAATTCCATGTATCAGTTTTTCGGAAAAGAAATTCACCTGTCTAAAACACAGTTGGTCACCAAAATTTTCAAGATATGTTAAAGTATTTGATTGATTTAGTTTTTAACCTAGAAAATATTATACTTATCCATATTTTATTGATAAATAGAAGAGAGGGGGATAGATGAGAGAGAAAGAGAGGAAAATAAACTCACCTTCCCTAAAGAAAATATTTTCTCAATTTTTGAGGAAAATATGAACACGTGACTAAAAGTTGAAAAATATTTCTCACAGAAATTTTTTTTGAATCAAACACCCCAAAAGTAAAAATTTGAGTGAAAAATGACATTTTCATGAAAAATAAAATCAATCAAATACACACTTAGAAGGTGTTTGGCGGGGATTAAAATTAGATTTTTACTAGATAGTGATAAAAGTTTTGAAATGTGTGGTTGAAAAGTTGTGGAACCCTTAAAAGATGTGGTTAATATTGATTGTTTGATTCTTGAATTAAAATCAGATTTTAATCTGGACCAAACAGGGGCTTAATGAATTTGCCTCCATTTAGCAACCAATTTATAAATAGTTTAATGAAGGGGTGTTTGATGGATATTATTGAGAAAAAAAAGTATTTTAAATAGTGATGTGATGGAAAATATGTGGTTAAAAAGTAAGAAAAAATTATTAATGTGATGGAAAATATTATTTTATTGAAGAATGTGCAGTTGAAAATAAATTTTGAAAGTGTATATTTTGAAAGAATATGTGTCAAACATGGACGAAATGTTTGATATATGTGGCTGACGATCTTGGTAAGATCATATTAAGTTCTTATTTAGTAAAAATTTTGTAAAATTCATTTTGTTTTTTAAAGTTATTTTTAACTACACATTCTTTTGATAAAATAATTTTGCGCCTGAACTCATAATTTTTTTCTTCACTTTTTTAGCCATATATTTTCAAAAAAATCACTTTTCACATAATTTATTTTCAAGAGTTCTACATCAAACAGAATCTAATAAACTAAGAAATGCTACTTCTACATCCAATTATAATGGTGTAAACATTTTAACTAGTCTCCATTTATTCACTCGCGCACCACATAAATCAAATTAATTTAGGGCAAAGATGGAAAGTCAATCTCAAGATTTCAGTGTAATTATCGCCATAACATGCCTAAGAGTAAAGTGTTTCAACACCGTGAATGTGAGCAGTAATTTAACTTAAAACTAATAAATTCAGCCTGCACATTAAGAGCTTAGACATGAGAAAAAAATAAATGTAAATAAATTACTTTCATCTCCACCTTTGCAAATGAAGTGTTTCGTTGCACAAGTTCATGACATAATAGAATAAGGATTAATCATATTAGGTGATGCTACAAAAATCTGCACCTCCTAAATCTCAAACCAAATGTATGAATACCACACAAACAAATCTTCAATACATGAAACAAATGCATCGAGGTGTATCAACATCGTCCATTCGATGCTTAAGTTAGAGAGAAAATTTGTTCGTAAAGTTATATGCTAGAAATTATGTAATGCGTACCTGAATAATGAACTTTGATCATGTATTTATAAATGTTGGTGGTTGAGTCCTAAAAGGATTAAACCACTTATAATCCTTATCCTTATTATGCAAAGTGTATGTACTTGTTTAAGTTTGGATCAAACTATGATAGGTAAGTAGTTTGGAAGAGGATAAAGACTGGAGGATAACAATCAAAGTAGGATTAATGTTTCTAGAAGGTATGAAAGGAGGATAAGGAAATCGTACCCGTAACATTAGGCCCGACCTTAACCAGGCCCAACCTTAATACTTGAATAATCGGAGGAAGACGAGCTCGGGCTCTTGAGTTCGAGTTCGGACGTTACAATTCTTGTGCAAGTCATAGGCCCATGTGCGTCTAGATCATAGCTCGTGGTTATGTGCACGAGCTGCGAGGTGAGATACAAAGAGATGCTATGTCCTAATGTTGAACTCCGTTACTAATTATGGGCTACGATATGCGACACGTGTCAGATACGTATAAAGCACGTAGCACATGACGACAAATGATTGTCACGTGGTATGGATTCAAAGGCTGAGACTTAGCGACCTTTGACCTTATAAATACCCCGACCCGCCCCGCCCCACCTAGCCCATTTTTCACTTTTTCACTCTCAACTCCCAGTATGAAGAAGATAGGGAGAAGGCCAAGACTCTTGATAAGGGTGTTCAAGTCGATAACGAGACCGATACTGCCAACGCGACAGATTTAGATTAGGCCCTCAACCCGAACTCTGTAATTTTTGATAATTTTTTGAAGGTATAAAAAATACATTGTCCTTCCTGAGTTCTTTTTGCTTGATTTTTGTTCAAGTTAATGGTTTGATGTTTTGTCCTTTACTGCAGTTATTACTTTTATTCATATGCTTCTATATTTAATCATCGAGCTCAATATATGTGGAAGTCAAGTTCTTAATCTTAACAAGTGAAGTTCGAGCTTTTGGTAGCTATGGTAAGCACAAAATAGCTCGAGCTTTTAATGTCGAAGCTTAATATTTTCACGCTTTAGTAGGTAGAGCTCGAGCGTGGTACTTGGACAACTATATTTGACAAATAGCTCGAGCTTTTGTAAAAGCTGTAATATTTTTAAGCTTTAATATGTAGAGTTCGAGCGTGGTACTTAAAAATTATCTTTGACGAGTAGCTTGAGCTTTTGTATAAGGTGTAATACTTTTAACCTTTAATAGGAAGAGCTCGAGCGTGGTACTTGACAATTATCTTTGACAAGTAGCCCGAGCTTTTGTATAAGTTGTAATACGTTTAACCTTTAATAGGAAGAGCTCGAGCGTGGTACTTGACAATTCTCTTTGACAAGTAGCCCGAGCTTTTGTATAAGTTGTAATACTTTTAACCTTTAATAGGAAGAGCTCGAACGTGGTACTTGACAATTATCTTTGACAAGTAGCCCGAGCTTTTGTATAAGTTGTAATACTTTTAACCTTTAATAGGTAGAGCTCGTGCGTGGTACTTGACAATTATCTTTGACAAGTAGCTCGAGTTTCTGTAAAAGCTATAAGTCGCAAAAAACTTTGATATGTTCAAACTCGAGGTTGCACGCAAGTTCTAGGGCTTGATAACAGCTTCATATTTTGTTTCGTTGTTAGTGGTTTCAAAGTCGAACCTTAGTGCATAGTTTTGTTCGGGTTAGTAATGATGATCGTAGCTCTCAAGCCTAAACTGTTTGATGCTCTATCTACAAATTTTTTTTCAAATTTTCCAAATCTACGTAAGTAAGATTAATTTATCTAGAAAGTGTGAGATGAGGTTAAGGAAACTATACCCGTAACATTAGACCCAACCTCAATACGTGAATAATCGGAGGAAGATGAGCTCGGGCTCTTGAGTTCGAGTTCGGGCGTTAAAATTCTTGTGCACATCATTAGGTAAACGGTATTCACTACTCATAGGTATCCATTTGCAAAGCTCTGAACCTATTAGGCCTTTTATTAGAAAAAGAATCAACGGCAAATTCACGAGAAAGATGTTAAAAACTGTCCTGGAATAGACCTCATTTTCTAAAACTCACTTTTCCATAAAATCATTTTAATCACAACTTTTATCGACTTTCATTCATACATTTCATTAATTTTTATCAAGATTTACAAAAAAATTATTTTTCATCTAAACCAGATAGGGGCTAAATTTGAATAATCATGTATCACCTTTAGTTTAAATAAAGGTAATTAAAGTAATAGATTGTTGTCCCTTAATCATGTTCAATCATATTCACTTTAAAGAGACGTGAAATGCTTGCTCTCCATTTGTTCAAGTACATAGTGAAGGGGGCTAGCTAGGATTAAGCTCTATGGGATAACAATTCAACTGTGTGGGTTGTTTAGTCAAAAGTAAAGAATATCACTGATTAGATAGACCTTGTCTAAGGCTGCTCTAGTGGAATCAAGCAGAGCTGATATTTCTTTGACTGAATAAGCAGTTTTCGAGTTTTCAATAGTCCTGTCAAATAAACCCTTATTAACGATGAATCACAACTTGGTTCTAATTTTTTTTATATTTTTCAATTTTTTTGGAGTGAGGAGGATATACAGTTATTCTATTTAACTAATTATGCTTTGGTACGTTTCAAATTTATCGAGGGTTTATTGATTTAGATTAATTAGTAAAAGTTAAACCCCAACCTTGAGGGTCCCCCACCGTCCCGTCCCTAGAGCATTGTTGAGGAGGTAAATCGCGGGATGTGCCTCAACAGACCAGGGTACAAGAGCTACCATTTAGATTAATTAGTATCATGGAGGTTGTTTTGGTTCAGAAGATTAGTATAAAATTTCGAAGGTTTTTTTTCTTTAAAAGAAAGAACTACACGTTATTGTAATGAGGTTGCTGATTAAATAAAATTTTATAAAACCTAGTTTTTTCTTATTCATATATATATATATATCAAATGAGTCGTCGACTCATCAGTATAGATCTTGATTTTAATTCATTCTCAATAATCATTTAAATGAATGAGTGATGATTATCGATTCTCGATGTTCAAGTTTAAATCAATGAGTTATGGTCGTGTGTTCTTCATCCTCTTTTGTGTTTCTCACTACATGAAAACAAAATAACAGAATTTTTAAGCCAAGTAAAATTCTGTGGATAAATTTACCAACAGAAATTCATGTTCATTGAAAATTGCGGATGAATTGAACGATTGTCTCAAGCTGTCAAAATCACCAATGAGACACCCATGTTGAGACTTATCGACGGAGTTACATCAATATATAATATAGTTAAAAACTATGTAGGACTTAGAGACAGCAAAGAGGTCAGTCAACTTAGGGGACTCGCTTTTAATTCTGCGACACTGTCTAAGACTAAAAATGAATTTGACTGCTAAATCATTTGTAGTCTACAGAAAAATTAAGCTGCCAAAATTGATTGTTTGGGATGAAAATGAGGAATATAGACTTGGAATGGCAATTTCAACAAATTTTGTGGTGCTAATCACAATTCAACAGTAGTTGGTTGAGTTTCTTAGCCATGATGGTGAAAACTAAAAATTAAAATCAAGATTTTAATTTAAGTTAGGGTCCGTTTGATAGGCAAAAGTGGAAAAAAATTCTAATTCCATGTTAATTGTAAAATAAAAACCCACCGAACCTATAGTAGTTGTACCTTAGAATTCGATTTCTATTTTCACGTTATAATCAAACGATCAAGTGGAATTCGTTTTCCTCGAATGTGATATTTTCTATGAAAAATACGACAATCAAACATGGCCTTAAAGTCAACAATTAATTTTAATTACACATTTTTTAGTTTCACAATTTTTTAATCACACATCTAATTAACTTTTATCAAAATTTAATAAAAATCTGATTTTAATCCCCACCCAACAAAGACTTTATGTTGTTGGCTGACATAGTGAATGAATTATCGTTATGCATTGCGAGGGAAAATCTTAATTAATGCTAGAAGAATGATAAGATGGAAAATGGTTTGGGTTTATATAAGGATTTATTCTTTTTTAAGTAACTGAGAAATAAATAAATAAAAATATATATTAAATGATTGGCAAAATATTTTGTTGGCAAAGGCTCCTGTGGATTTTGAGAGAGAAAAATATTGAGATTTCATTTGAACAAAGTCAGACATGAGGCGAGATGGATGAGGCCGTTGTCTCATGCCCTAAGCTCAANTTTTTTTTTTTTTTTTTTTTTTCATAAATTGATGTTTGAAATGGAGTTAACTTGTCAAAATTAATGACTAGAATAAAGAAGTGGAAAATTCTATAGTTTAACTGAAATTGTCATCAAATATGTTACACTGATTGATGTCCAAACAACGTGCATTGACTGCTCTTAAACTAAATTTTACTAGTCAAACGACGTTATTACTGAAGTCTATTAACCTAATTCTTGATGTGTTAAAAGTGGATGACAGACAACACAATTGACCAAATTTTCTTATATTGTCATATATTCAAGCGTTACTTTTCACGATCATCTCATCAAGTTCAGTAAATTGTTTGACACCGTACAAATCGAGTGGTTTAGTTACTATTGAATTGGAAGTTAAATGACTTGATTATCGCACAATAAAAGTCAAGTGATATAATTGTAGTTATTGTGAAAGTTTGATGATTGCCAGTAAAATTAAGCCACTTTTGTAACATGCAAATAGTGATGGGCATGGGTTGGATTGGGTCNCTCATTGCTCATTGACTCATTTTCCACAAATTTTCTACTTAGGGATGCTTTTCAAGCCAACTTTGGAGGATGGAGTCGAGATCCTTGTAGGAGTGGGCATGGATTGGATTGGGTCGATTTTTGCTTCAACCCAAACCCAACACAGCATGATCGGTTGATCATAATTTAACTAAATTTATCCCGTGTAAAGGTTGAAACTCAACCAACTCAATCAAGTATCGATCGGGTTGAGTTTGGTTAATCGGTTTTGGACAACTTGTCAATAAAGATTAAAGTAATCGGGTCAGGTCGGGTCGGATTTATAATTGACTCATGACTTATATAATATTAGGTCTCTATAATTGCAATGACCAAAAAATCTGAATTATTTTGACACTTCATGATTGGAAATGTTACATGGACAGATTGATATTAAATTATATGACGCTAAGAAATATTTTTGGCAATTAAAATATTTTTGTGTTGAATATGTATTTGCTTATACTATTTTTCGTAAAATGCTTTCTATCCAAATCTTATAATATTATTCTAAGAGTTTTCATGTCTTGTGTCATATTCAAGACTTCTCGTGTATCGCGTTTGCATATATAGAACCTAATTAATTAGTAGTATATAATTTGAGTATGGTTTTCTCAAACTTTTTAACTATTGCACAAAATTTCCCCAATAAGAACTGACATTTTAATATAGGTTTTTCTGAATATTGTAACTCTTGGAGATTGTATGAATAAATAAAGTAACTCAATTTCGTCCAAATAATATCATAACACTTAGGGGTGGACATGAGTTGAGTTGGGTTGGATCGATTTTTGCCTTAACTCAAACACAATCCAACATGATTGAATTGATCAAAATTTAATCCAACCCAACCCACCCAATCAAGTATCAGTCGGGTTGAGTTGGTCGATTTGGGACAACTTATCAACAAATATTAAAATCGTTCAATTTTCTATTATACTAACATGATCAGTATAATTTTTTATTGTATAAGGACTGCATAATCAAGCCACAAGAAATCCTGCAAATCAGCGGTATAAGCACTTAAAAAAAAATGATCCGTCCAAGGGCTGAAATAGTAATCCGAACACTAATGATAATAATTACTTTTATTTTCAGTTTGGGAGGAAATTGGCTATTTTTTTCAAAATAAAACAGGAAAATGTATAAGACGCAAAATTGAACATAAAAATATCAATTACAACTGACTAAATATAGTAAAGGAACCAACCTGCAAATGCAAAACTCAAAAACACCGAACCTTGGAAGTTGGACAGAAAGTAATTCTGTTGTCGCTCCAAAATATGTAATTAAGACCACAAACCTATTTGATACCAACCAGGGGCGGATCCAGTGGTGGGCTAAAATTATATGTAAATTGGTTCAAGCCCAGTAGGCAGTAGCCCAATTGAAAACCCAATTAATTCCCAAACCCTTTCACGGTTTATGGTTTCCAATTCGGCGACGGCGACGGCATTTCCATTTCACCTTCACTTTCAGCCAGTCAGCTTTCAAAATTTCAGACCACCGCCGTCCGCCGAAGTCTTCTTCTTCAGCAGAATCAGCACGGTTTGATCCCTGAGGTTTCAGAACTTTCAGTTTTTGAATTTCACTATCGGAGTATAGGTCCTTCACCGCTTCACTGTTCTTCAGCAACAGCTTCGGACAATCAGACTTCAGTGCTTCACTGTCCTTCACCTTCACGGCTTCACAACCTTCACTGTTCTTCAGGAAGTTAGCAAGTAGCAACAGCAATAACTTGAGTCACTTCTCTGTTCAGTGTTCACCTTCTTCAGCAATCAGAAGCCGCCCTTCAGGTAATTGAAAATCCATATTGACAAGTACTACAGTTTTATTTTATGGTTTTCATTTATGAATGATTTTCTTGGGCTATTTTTGAAATTGTTTTGGACTCTAATTGCTTGTTCAATTTGTTTATTTTTGCAAACTTATACTCAATTTGATTTATTTTAATGATTTCTATTTAACTGTGATTGAGTGAAAATTGGGGATAAAAGTTGTGATGTAGTCATTTACTCATTTAGCTGTGATTTTATTTTGTTCACATGTGATGCTGTGATGATAGACATTTGGAATTGTCAATAGCCCATAATTTTTATTGGAGAATTGTCAATGCTTAACAAAACTGGGTGTTGATGGATATGTATATCTTTGTATGTAGAAGTAGAGATAAGTGCTAAATTTTCTAGTTTTGTCTTGGTGAAGATGCTTGAAGGGCGTATTAAAGATTGTGCTAAATTAGGAATTTATTTAGGAAATGTTAGTTTGGGAATTTAGCCATGTTAAATTTTCAAAATGAGAGCTCAGTGCTTATTGTAGCGAGGATTTTCAGCAATGAAACATGTGAAGACGAAAATTCGTAACAAAATGGATGATGATTTTCTGGTCGATTGTTTAACACTAAATATTGAACGAGAATTTAGATCTATATTCTATAATAGATGAATTTTATGCTATAAAACATCGTCGAGTACAACCGTAATAGGTAACATTATATTATAATTTTTCTTGTTATATATAAAATTTATTCGTACATTAAATTTTAAAAATCTTTGTCCTCCGTACCATTCATTCCTGACTCCGCCCCTGATACCAACTCATGGTAATATGGCATGCAATTTAATAAGTTGAAATGAAGAGTAACTTTCGAAGAATTACTAAAAATCTGTTAAACCTGTTAAATCTGAGGAACTAATCTGTTAAATCTGAGATTTCATTAGCAATGCACAAATCTGTTAAACCTGTTAAATCTGAGCATATTCATTGAGCTTCCAAAGTCATAAATCTGTCGAGTCATTGATACACACAAAATCAGCCAAACACTAATGTACTATTAATTTGGCCCAGATTCTAATTTGGTTCTATTTTCTTTGTATTTTAGCTTTCCAATATTTCCCTCTTTCCATTTATTTATTTATTTTTTCCACCCTTTCTTAGCCATTTTTCAAGGTTAGGGTTTATGATTTCCTATTAATTCTTCCTTGTTTAAATTTTTCTTGGCTGCAGTGGTGATGGAGGCGAGGCTGATCTTCCGGTTCCCTCCCTTTTCACGTTATGCTCTAAAATGAAGGCTATGTAATTATCAACAAAGTGGATTTGGTTGCTCTGCACTTGTTGCTTTATTAGAGTTTGATTTTATTTTGTTAATGATCAAATCTTCATGTGTGGAATGAAATTGCATCAAATTGGAAACTCTTTATCGAATCTAGCTTCTTCTCAAATAGCCATAACAGAAAATTTCACCAAGTCACTGATTAAGATCAATTGCCTTCTGAAAAACCTCAATCACGCCCAAAAATACTGGGACACACTCCACCTCTTCCAACAAATCCATTCTACCCACCACTTGAAACCTGACCATTACACCTTATCGACTGCCCTTGCTGCCTGCAGCAACCTTCGTGATGTATACGTCGGTTCCCAAATCCATGGCCATGCCATGAAGTCCGGTTTCAAAGAATTCCCTCATGTCTCAAATACTCTGCTTTCCCTTTATGCAAAGTCATGGGATATAGCGTTGGTCAAAATGGTCTTTGATGAAATAAAAAGACCGGATATTTATTCGTGGACCACATTGTTATCAGCTTGTATGAAGCTTGGTGAATCGGAGTACTCATTTTGGATGTTCGATAGAAGTCCGCAAGAAAATGTTGCAATTTGGAATGCGATAATCACTGGATGTGCTGAAAATGGACAAACTGAGGTTGTATTTAATCTTTTCGAGAAAATGCATGTGTTGGGTGTAAAACATGATAATTATACTTTTGCTAGTGTTTTGAGTTTGTGTTCTTTAGAGATGTTGGATTCTGGAAGGCAAGTGCATTCATTGATTGTCAAGACTGGGTTTTTGGTGAGATCTTCAGTGATTAATGCTTTACTTACTATGTATTTTAACTGCAGAAGTATTACAGATGCATATGGAGTATTTGAGGAAACAAGAGGTGAACTAGGAGATGAAATAACTTACAATGCAATGATGGCTGGTCTTTCAAGCATGGAAAGAGGTGACGATGTCTTGATAATTTTCAACGACATGCAAAAAGCTGGTTGGAGACCAACAGAATTGACTTTTGTGAGTGTCATAAGTGTGTGTTTGTTGTCTAGAGTTGCTACTCAAGTACATGGCCAAGCTATTAAGATGGGTTTTGAAGATTGTACGTCTGTGAGTAATGCAGCAATAACCATGTATTCTAGTTGTGGGGACTTGAATGCAGCTCGCATGGTTTTCATGAGAATAAAAGAGAGGGATATTGTGTCATGGAATGCAATTATAACAAGTTATGCTCAAGAGAGTTTGAGTGCAGATGCAATCTTAGCGTACCTTCAGATGCAAAGGGACGACTTTGAACCCGATGAGTTTACAATTGGAAGCTTATTAGCGAGCTCCGAGTTGCTAGTGGTTGTTGAGATGATTCAAGCCAGCGTAACAAAAAAAGCACTTATCTTGAAAATTGAAGTTTCAAATGCATTGCTTTCTGCTTTTTCCAGTCTTGGTGAACTGAACCAAGCCAATAAACTGTTCCATGAAATGTCCCACAGGAATTTAATCTCTTGGAATACATTAATTTCTGGATTTCAATTAAACGGATTGCCTGTAGGCGGTTTACAGCAATTTCATGAATTGCTTCTATCAGGATTGAGGCCAAATGTTTACACCCTCTGCCATGCTTTGAGCATTTGTGCCAGCATTTTGGATCAACAACATGGAAAACAGCTTCATGGATACATTCTCACTTCTGGGTATTTTTCGCAAATTTCTCTGGGCAATGCGCTTGTTACGTTGTATGCTAAGTGCGGAGCTTTGAGTTGGTCCTTGAAAGTTTTTCAGACAATGATTGGAAAAGATATAATATCTTGGAACTCAATTATATCTGCCCATGCACAGCATGGACAAGGCAAGGAAGCTATTGATTGTTTTGAGGCTATGCAAGATTCTGGTGGAATCAAACCCGATAAAGCCACCTTTACTGCAGTTCTTTCAGCTTGCAGCCATTCAGGTTTAGTTGCTGACGGCATTAGGATATTCAACTCAATGGTCCGTACTTATGGTATTGAACCTGAAGTACACCATTTTTCTTGTTTTATTGACCTGTTAAGTCGAGCTGGATTTCTTGATATATCAGAGAGACTAATTAACGATAATGATATTGACATTGATCCCAGTGTCTGGTGGACATTATTCAGTTCGTGTGTTGCTCATGGTAATCTAGAATTGGGAAGTATTGCTGCAGGATTTCTTTTAAAAACTGAATATAATGACCCAGCTGTTTATGTTCTCTTGTCAAATCTTTATGCCAGCGCAGAGAAATGGGAAGAGTCGGCCGCTGTGAGGGAATTGATGAGGAGATATGGGGTGATGAAGCAACCCGGTAGCTGTTGGATCTGATCACTTAGTTGCTGACGTAAATATAGACATGATTGTATTCAAACACGAACAATACTATGAATCGTGAGAGTGTTAGCATTTCCCCCAGTCCGGCACAATTGAGATTTGTAGTGTATAAGCTGAAGGCAAACCTCCAGTTTTACAGTGATGGGTTAAGCTACGTTACAATGGAATCAAAGAAGGTGTATGTCAAGGATCATTGGCTTTTCTCTAGCCCTACTATTTGGACTCCGGCCCTAGCACTGAGGAGGCTAGATAGAAATGTGTAATGGAGCAATGGATGAGTAGACAATACTTGTATATTCATTGGAATGTATAATTGAAAATGAAGTTTTGACTATTTAAAAATGAGTTATAAATTCATCCAAACGGAGGTTAAGCATCAGCAAATGCACTTTCTGTGTGGTCAAATTCCAACTCGTGTGAAGATGAACACGGAAGATACAAATAATAGCATATTTACATTGAAGTTGGGCAAGTATACAACATCCCAATGAAGCAAAGAGTAACATAATTTTACTGATAACGCACTCGATAAATACACAACATTGCTCTCATTTTCACAATTTTATTTGAAGAACTGCAAAAATACGAGACGATCTTACATGTTTAGACTATCTAACTCTGCTACTCGTATTTATACAACATGCATCAACACCTTCAAAATACGCCCCAAAGCTCAAATAATCAAAAGAAGCTTCACGCATTTCCTTCCTTGCGTGATCAGAAGAGGCAAAAAACACTTTGTATAGGGCTCTAGCCTAAGTGTCGAAGGGTAGCTACCGCTGGCTGCAAAATAAGACCATACCAGCAATCAAACCAGTTCTACTGAAGCCATCTTTCAAAGACTAAACTCTTATACAGGAAGAAGCAAAAGCTCCGAGAGTAGGATAGGGAGCTGCTGTCATCCTTCTATTGGTCATTGTTCTAATGTTTCCTTTATCAACAGCAGATATGAAGGCAACATGTAGCTCTGTTGGAACCTGTCCTCCTATGAGAAGCTTAGTAGAAATGAAAAAATCGATTAAGGTCGAAGGGGGAAGAAAAAATCTTATTTCAAGCTTCTGCTTCCGTGCCTAAATGTTAAGGGTGCTTGTTGCCACTAGTAATTAAGCATCTTTTCCTACGATAAGCTATGGCACGATCTCATCCCTCTAAATGATAACCTTGATCGACAATGGGTTGTGGCGGCGGTTTGAATTCTGCTTTTACATACAAATGAGGAAAAACACAGAGCATAAAATAATTCTACTGGAAGAAAATAAGACATTAAATGAGACATTTGATAACATGTTTGATAAAGTGGATTGGAGTGTCCTAAAATTATGGTTATGAATTGAATTTCTTATCTTACTGGAAAGAAATTTAAAGTCATTCAAGAATAATGATTATTTAGCTTCTTCATTTCATTGAAATTTAAAGCAAACAATGGAAAAAGAATACCCGTAGGAGGTCTGTTTTGCCCTTCTTAGAAAGTGGTTAAATTTTAGTGATCTTTTTGGCACCTATTTTCAAAATTAATTTTTTCTCAAATTTATTTTCAATTACATATTTTTCCAATAAAATAATTTTGTACATAAATTCATAACTTCAATCCCTAACTTTTGAATAAATAGTAGAAGAAACGACTTTGACAGTTCTTGTCCAAAAATCTGTATAGTCAAAGGTTAATCTCTTTTTTGGTTGAGATTTTTTGAGAATAAATTTGTGAAAAATATTTTTTGACAGAATGTGTGTTTAAAAATGGGAAAAGATTTGAGTTTAACTTAAAATTCTCATTCTCATTCTTTTACTCATTTTCAATCACACAATTTTCAATAAAATAATATTTTCCATCAGATCAATAACTTTTCCTTCTTTTTCAACCACACATTCTCCATTAATCTACTATTCCAGAATACATTCTTTCAAAATAATGTAGTTCAAACACGCCCTAAAATATATTTTGGAAAAATGAGTTTTGAAAAAAATGGAACTAATTACAAATATTTACTTTAAAATATATTTTATTTCAATATTTGGCCAAACATAAGCTATTACAAACACTTGCACGCTTTCTTTGTGTGGGCAGAGAAATTGAAAATCGTTGGCGCTATTAATTGAGATCCTAGAAAAATTAAAAATGGCATGTGTTATGCCTCGCCTCCGAGGCTCAAAGTAAGGGCGCCACGTAGCAAGCTACGTAAGCGGAAAGTCAACAGAAAAGTCAAATAAAGACCCATGAGATCAAAATATGAAAAAATAAAACAAAATCGAGGTCCATGCACTGCAAGGTCGAAGTCCATGCTAGGCACTGCCTCAAGAACGAAGCACTACAATTTGGGTTGAATCGCTGCCTAAGCAAACAAAGAAAGGAGCTCAAGCTCTCCACTTAGAGAATCACCTCAAAAATCTCTCCGAGGCTCTCAAACTCGTCCGAAAGTCATGAAGCCTACGCTGTCTCTTGTAATAGATTAGAAGATCTCTTAGAAGTGATTGATATAACATTTGTAATAAAGTTTGTCTCAACCTATTGTATAGGGCAGCTGACCCATTTTCATTGTATTAATTGCATGAGTAGATAGTGATGTGATCGTTCAATTCAGTAGATGAGACCACGTGATTATGATCCAACGATCACCACAACGGCCAAAACAGTATAAATAGATTATCTTTGTAAGAAAGGGGGGGCTACTTGATAATGAAAAATGAGAAAATATATACTTGAACTTTCAAGAAATCAACAAAAAAAAACTTAGTAGAACATTCGTTGATTATCTTTACAATGTTGTTGAACATGAATTCCAAGAGACAACCTAGTGATTTCAACGTACATTATTATATATCCTTCCACATATTCCCGTTGATTGTAACACAAGTTTCTTTGATTTTCGTCCGGTAATCGTTGTTAGTGCGATCGCTCTCATTTCACACCATCGGAGTTTGAACATTTTTGTCTCTTGCCACAAAATGCCTCCCGCGTCCATTTTCGACCTTTTACCATCGTTTTTGCAGTAAGAACGTGTCAAAATCGTACTTGACTTGGCAATAGTGGATCCAACATCTGTTGAGTTCATTGTTTGGGGTCAACAGATTGACGCCGTCTGTAGGAAACAGTACATTAACCATGTTTTTACCACATACCAAAAAGTCACCTCATAGTGAAATCTAGTGTTCTTGCTGAAATTCTTGCATTGGATTGAGAATATGTGGCGTCGTGAATCTTCAAGACCTCGTTCCTTGAATAAAGGAAGAGACACCATTATGAAGTCCTCATTTATTGAATAAAGGAAGATGCGATATCTTGAAGACCTCGTTCCTTGAATAAAGGTAGAGGCACTATCATGAAGTCATCATTCCTTGAATAAAGGAAGAGGTGATATCTTGAAGACCTCGTTCCTTGAATAAATAAAGATGCACTATTATGAAGTCCTCATTTCTTGAATAAAGGAAGATGTGATCTCTTGAAGGCCTCATTCCTTAAGGAAGAGGCATTATTATGAAGTCCTCATTTCTTGAATAAAGGAAGAGGTGATCTCTTGAAGACCCCATTCATTGAATAAAGGAAAAGGCACTATCATGAAGTCCTCGTTCATTGAATAAAGAGAGAGACACTATCATGAAGACCTCGTTCCTTGAATAAAGGTAAATGCACTATCATGAAGTTCTCATTCCTTGAATGAAGGAAGATGTACTATTATGAAGTTCTCATTTTTTGAATAAAGGAACAGGCTAATCGCCAGACATTTATTCCTTGCCTCGCGAGATGGTTATTCATCGCCTCTCACTATCGTTGAGGTTAACTGTAAGACCTCATCATTCCGAAGTTAGATTATAAGACTCCGATAGCACTATTGTTGAGCCTAGCTGTAAGACCTCATCTATCTGAGGCCCGCATAGACGCGTGAGCACTTCGACGAGGATTTGGATTCCAAGAAGGACCACATCTGCACTCACGAATTGTGGCACATACCTTTGAAACCTAAAGTTGTTAAGGAAGCCTTAGCATGGGCGAACCGCTCAACCTCATGATCAAGAAAGTTAAAATTACTTTTATTAAAGCAAGCTCATAAAAAATTATAAAGTACCTCCTATTGACGAAGATCAAAGGAGAAGCCTCTTCATAGATGATCCATCCCTATGAAGGAATGCGTGGGCACTTAGAAGAGGAGCTGGATTCCTAAAAGGATCACATCTGCAATCGCGAAGTATGGCACATGCCCTGGACAACTAAAGTTGTTAAGGAAGCCTCAGCATGGGCGAACCACTCAATCCTATGCTTAGGACAAACAGCATACGAACTGCCTATACTTGTGCAAATAATGAATAAAATTCAAACTAAAGTCTAAAATGCTAAAGAGCCTCACCTCTGTTGACCTATGATTTATAACT
>CAIGRB010083071.1:0-27090 GCA_903798255.1 Fraxinus quadrangulata | reverse complement strand
CGACCACTAATGGCTCCCCGTTGATTGGCATTAGGAAAGTCTTTTGAAAGAGGGAAATCATATGGCCATTTCTTGGTTTCTATTAGCATCTGATAAGGTAAGACAAATGACAATGATGATTTATTTTGGGTAGAAAAATGGAAAAAGTAATTATTTTGGTACGATTAGATAGCATTGAATATTTTATTGATAAAGAAAAAATTTTAAAAAAATTTGTTCGTCCTAGCGTGGTGGAGATTGGAAAACTCTCACTCGTAGAACCTCCATCACATGGCCTCTTGACAAGGACCACTACTTCAAAGGTACCTCATCTATATGAGTCTTAAAGATAGAAGTCTAAACTCGTATTTTTTTTAATAAAACTTTTATCAAAATTTACTAAAATTTTGATTTTAATCTCCACCAAACATGGGCAAAATCACAATAAATTTTAATTTTAATAACATGCTAATTTTAAAAATTCTCCAACGATTGTACGTTAATCGAATCTACAAATTACTTATATCATCTCAAAAATTATTTCGAGAACTATATTATGGGCAGATTGAATAGTCCAAACAGATATCGAAAATAGTTAAAAATACATTAAACGCGAGTCTTAAAGAAAGAAGTCTAAACTCGTATTTTTTTTTTAATAAAAAAATTTAATTATTTCATTAACATTTATTATTTTTGCGATACAAATTTTTCAATGTAATTTTCATCATTTTATTATGAAATTTTATATGCAATATGACATCAAAATTTTTTGAAATTAGCTCGAGAGCTCATATTAAGTCTCGTATAGCCTGAACAAAGAAGGTGCTTGACGTGTTATTAATTTGTAGAAAAGAATTGTATAGAAGGTTGGTGAGGGTGGATTGACATCGGCATTTATTCAGATTTTATTTGTCACTTTTTGTAAGTGAAATGTGTGTGACAACGTCGAGCCACTTTAAACAACGTGGAGTCACTTCCTTTTTTTTTTTTTAATTTTAATTCACTTAATTAAGTGTCTGTTTAGGAGTAATAAATAAGTATTTTTTGATAGTTGATTCTGTCAATAAGAAAAAATCCTCCTTAATAATGAGTTTTTAGTCACTGCCCCCAAATTTAAACTCTTGTTTGTCTTGGGTAGATTATTTACTCAAACATACAAGCAAATAGAAACAAATCAATTCATTAGATAAATAGTATTATTCGCCTTAGATTTTTAGACTGTTCGAATAATTCATAAAAGACTTGTGAGGCATACAAGCAAATCAATCTTTACTTGCCCGATGCTCAAATAATGTGTGCATAATCAGTCCAACCGCCATAAATCTTTGAGCTGGTTATATCTCGACCCTCAATGATCAATTATTTCAATTCTCACTCGTTAGATGCATACCCCTAAGTTGATATTCAATTTTACATCTGGAGTATTTATCCTAAAGTTACTTTCACAATGTTCATTTCTTTTCCACTCAAGTTTGTTTGAATTTACCCACGGAAGAATCTATAGTCACCGACAACGACTTCAAAACTTCTTGTGGCGTAACAACAAGTGTACGATATCAAAGAAACAAGTGGTAAAGTGGAGCTAAAGAGTTCGGATTATCATTTTCACGAGGACTATTTGTCTAAGTATTTGGTTTAACTATGCCTAACTTATATTCGAGTCAAAACAATTAAAATGATTTTAATAATGATTCTAACTATGATAACTCTACGAAAATAAGTAAAAAGTGTACAATAGACAATTTAGGATTTTAGTTGATGTACGATAAGTACTTGAATTCACTAGTTTATTGTAGCAATCCTCTTAATCTCAATCACTCTATTTCAAAACTTAAATATGTGTATCCATTAACTTTTTCTAACATCCAATTCCTTCAGTCACAAGGCCTCCCTCACGTCTCCTAACCCTTTAACACTTCATATATGTCTTATAAGTTACATATTTCTCTTTCACCTATTTCCAGTTGGGGCCATTTTGGGGCATTTGCATTTGTTCAAGGAGCCTTTCCATGGAAGGTGGTTGCCGAGGTTTATTTTTAGGCATTTCAAAGATGCCGGAGAACCCCTGAGGTCTTCATTTCCGCTCATATTCAAGAGAGAAAATGTCTTCTCCATAGAGCGAGTCGTTTGTTGGTCAGCCAAATGTGAAGTTTGATGACACGTCCACTTCTACTACCCTTTCAATAGGACTGACACTTCTACAGCACCTATGAGAATCATTACAACATAGATTGTGTGCAGTAAAATGTCATTTACGACGTACACTTGAAAGCAATATAAAGTCATGCCGTAAATACTCACCTCTTTTTTATGGCATGCAATGCATGCAATAAAAAAACAAAAGCATGCCATAAACTTTTCACGGTGTGCAGAAGCATGCTGTAAATACTATCTTTCATTTCATAAATGTCCATTAATTTTTTAAAAAATATTTATTTATTTGATTACCCAACATAAATAATTAAAAAATATCAATACATATATAATTAATGAACAAAAGTATTGAGTGCGGTCTAATACAATATGACAAAATGTAGACTACTATTCCAAAATAACTAATTAAACTATTACAAAATAGTTGATCCATATATCTAAAAAAAATTGCTTCTTTGATCAACATTTTTGCCATCCCAAAAAAATCAACTCATTGCACATCACAAAAATAAATAAGAAACTTAAAGACATATTTTCACTCATTTTGTAAATATTCATCCAAAATAGTGTGAAGAAAACATCGTAACAAAAATTAAATCTTGACTACAATTGTATACACAAATTCACTAAAATCGAAATGACAAACTTGCTTCATGACATGAGTTGAGCATCGCTAAGAAATAGACATAATATGAACTAACAAATAATTTCCAAGATTTAATATGATACACTGCAAAAAATAACCCATTTTGCGACAAAAAAATGCAAAATTGAGATTTTGTAGTAAAAGTGATTTAGCGACAAGAAGATGGTTGTTGCGGACATTGTCGCATTGTATGAGTCACGGAATGTATTTTGCAACAACTTTCGCTCATTCATCACATTAATAAACTCGTAACACCATTTGTTGTCGCAACGCATATTTGTCGTGAAAAATTAAAAAGACGACAAGTTTGTTTGTCGCAATGATTATTCCAAAAAAACTTTTGCGAGGAAAATATATGTCGTGAATATTATTTTAAAGGTATAACTTTTGTTACATATTCTATTTTGCTACAACACACGCTCATATTAATATATCTTTAATATCAAGTTATATTTGTCGCAAAATATAATTTACAATGCGTTTGATATGTTGCATAAAGTATTCTAAGATATTCAACATTTTTAGTACAATTTATTATATAACAAATGATGTTTGTATTTAAATTTATTTCGCGACACAGATATTTACAATGCGTTTGATATGTTGCATAAAGTATTCTAAGATATTCAACATTTTTAGTACAATTTATTATATAACAAATGATGTTTGTAATTAAATTTATTTCGCGACACAGAATGTTTGTAATTAAATTTATTTCGCGACACTCTATGTCGCTTCATCATTTGTACAACGAATTTATTTCACAATTATTCATATATGTCACATTTTATTTTACAGCATACAAAATTATTAGGTAAATTATTTTGTGACCATGGATACATATTGTGACAAACTGTGCTTGTAGTAAAACTAATTTCACTACACAAAGAGTTCATTACTTCACTGATGTGCAATTGTTGCCTAATTTATTTTATTTTCATTTAGGTATATTGTAAATTTTATTTTAAATATATAATTTTCAATTTCTTGCATCACAATGAAATTGTATCTACGATAAACATTAATTTGAAAATGGAACCTACTTCATTAAAAAAAAAAAAAAAAAAAAACCAAATGAATTAATAAAAAGAAAGAAAAAAAAAAAAATATTTTAAAATTAAAAAGAATGCTTCAATATACAATTATTTTCAAACAAATAGATATATAGGCCAAAGTATTATTTACAATCTTGATTACCTCCAAAACCAAAACAAATACAAATAAATTATATGCTAGTAATTTAATGGTCAAACTACTTAGTGTGGTTTACCAAATCTTAAAAAAAAATAATAATAATAAATAAAATTAGAAAGACTGAAGAAATAACATATAATTTACGGAACAACCAAATAACCTTCTTGGCTCCAAAATATACTTTTTAACTCACCCTCAATCTGTCATTTGGTTAAATGAGAATTCCTGTAAGGAAAAGCTTCAATAGTTAAATGAGAATTCCTGTAAGGAAAAGTTTCACAACTTAATCAAAGATGAATATATAAAAAGTTGTAAAATATTAGTTACAAGAAGAATATGTCAAATATCTCATATTAACAAGGTAGATGATGCAAAACATCAAAGTTCATTTCCTATAAGTTGTCTAAAACTACAAATTTAAGGCAAAGTTCAAATACAGAAAATTAATAATGTGAATTGAAAATTGAAACTTTTACACAACAGAAATTATATGAGTTCTTCAAGAAAAATAACATATTGCTAGTAAAATCTAAAGCCCAGTTGTCAATTTCAAGAATAAATAATTTCTTTCCCCTACGAAGCAAAAGCTTTTTTTCTTTTGGTAAAACATTATTGCAAATATAACATAAATTACATACAAGAAGTATATCATTAAATTCTGCAGAGTTTGTTCCACAACCATTTGGAATGAACTACTATCATGTCTCACACACCAGTGTTTCTACTTCAATCAATTACTTTACCAAAGAGCCATTACAATTTTAACGAGGGCTACTAATCCAACAATACTTCAGATATCTTCAACTAAAAGAAATTACTTACTGCAATATCATTAATACTAGTGGATTTTCCTAGCACCTCATGCTCTTTAAGGAATACAAGTTCTCCATGGATAGGTCGAAAGTGTTGTGGTTTAACAATTTTTAGCACTTCTTCCTTCAAATACAGATGATAAGAAAATTAATAAAAATAGGGACAAATTATTTATATCATTTGCTTTGAAAAAGAATATACCTAAAGAATATTATTTTTTCTAATGCAAGCGAGGCGTTCATCAGATTCAGCCTGCACCTGGGAGCATCATAGCCCAATTAGTTTTCCACTTAACTGTTCAAAACGGTCAAAGGTTGTTCCAAAGTGCTACTTAGTAGCATTTTAAAAGACACAGTCAAAGACTCTTAAGTTTTGACCTCATGGGATCAAGTGCACATCTCAAGGCTTGGAACATACTACTCATTAGATTTGAATTACCATAATATCTAGCTATGTAAAATCGTATTCTAAGTTCCAAAGATATTGCAAAAAAATCAAAAAAATAAAAATAAAATAAATAAATAAATAAAAGGTAAAGTCGCAGAAATTGTGAGGGGGATATACTAGAGATCTAGTATGGAATAATTCCATAGCATGTCAATTAGCTAAATCCAAGTAAGCAGTAAAGAATAAATACCCTGTTGCAGGATACATAGTTAATCTATATGAAAAACATGAACACAGATATACTGGACATTATAATCAAAAAAAGGTAGAAGAAACTAACCCAAGTTTCCTCACTGCTGTGTTTGGTGCTTGAACCATCAAACTGACAAAAAATAGTGTGGACAACAAGGTGTAAATCAGAACAATTACAATGCCCTGTACAGGGAAAGATGGTTCTGAAATGATATGAAGCAAACTCTTTTAAACCCAAGGAAAAACTCCTAACTTCTACTATCCAGGTCAGATGCACATAGCTCTTATTAAAAGCACATAAGAAGAACGCATCTCACAACATGTCCTTTATAAAGTGATAGAGAGCAGATGAGTGCTTCTGAATTCATCATACACGAAGAAACTGTAGTGAGCTATTAAGGTTGACAGAAACAATAGGATATAAGGCATTCTAGATTGTTTCCCTTTGTTACATAGTAGGTTTTAAAATTAAGCTAAACACTTATTTTGACCACTACATCACATTGAACATCATTCTACGAAATAAAAAGACACTAAAAATGATATGTACTTCTTGAGTCCCATGTGACAACAAACATATTCCAGGCCACAAGCCCACTGCTCATACACAATTTATGTAACAGGTGTACAAGAAATTCTGCAAAATTTATACTCCAGTCTAATTCACTAAATTGCCATTTTCTTCAGAAAATTAGGAACTAGTATCATTCCCCTTTCTAGTCTCAACTTCAGTTGTTGATTGTTTCGTTCACCTCTCTGAAAAAGTTAATTTATTGCAATAACTGAATATAATCATAAAAATCATAGAAATATGACTGACAACTGATTTAAGGGATAGAGATTGGGCAAAATCTTAAAAATAAAATTGGGCAACAATCTTAGGGCAAAAAAATTGGGCAAAACATAAGTGAAATATAAACTGCTACGTACCGGAGAAGAATGTATATAGGCCAACGATTGGCATCAAATATAACGGCAGCCGGAGTATCGGTCATAGGTCATCGAATTGCAGGTTGAGGAGGGAGACAGAAACTTTGATAGGGCTCTGTCGTGAATGTAAATGGCAGGTCGTCAATTAGGGAAAGAAATGGCGGAAAAAAATGAGATAAAATCTGGTAGATTGGTGTCAAACACGACGACAACTGTAGTATTGGTCGTAGGTCGTCTGTTGAGGTGCGAGAGATTTGTAGGAGAAAAGGGGCTTGAATACGGAGAGGGAGTGGAGGCGGTGAGATGAGGTTAGGGATTAGGAAATTTTAGCCCCTTTGTTCACCATTATTCTAAAACTATATTTTCTACAGTAAAATTCTCTATCATACATTCACTCAATAAAATAATCTATATATAAACTAATAAAATTACTTTAAATTTTAACCACACATTCTCTAAAAAATGCTATTTAAAATTTCATTATTCTTTCAATAATAGGAGACAAATAAACTCTTAGGAAAGGAAATGAAACGTGTGGATGGGGAAGAAATATAAAAAGTGAGTGAATTTTCAAAGGGGGAATTTGAAAATTTCAGGGAGAAATTGAAAATTTTAATTGATACTTGGTACTTTTTCTTAAAACAAGTTGTATGCCCGTACAATGTACGAGTTTTGGTATTTTTAAGGTAATATTAAAAGAATGATATTTAACTCCATAATTTATACAAAATGAGGTGTCAAGTCTAAGTAAAGCAACATTTCGTTCCAATATTCACAGTCGAACATGATTTCTCTTAAATTACAGCAAAAATTTGGTTACAAAGTTCCATTTAGGTTGTCCTTCTTGTTGATACATATTCCTTTGATTTCTGTCCATTTTTGTTTCTTCTCCTGTAGATACAAGCACATGTGATGCGTGATAATGACATAAAATTTTAGTCAAATCACATAAAAAAATTTTCATGCTTCAAGTATTTATTCTCTTTATCAAAATAGGTGGCAATAAGTATATACCTAAGTAATCTAGTGACTGGTGTGACTATTGTCCTTGGTGTGCGATCTGTACACAGCGAAAACCAGTGTCCGCGTTGTACGGACCTCTTTTTTATTATTTTTTTTACCGACATTCAAAGTCAACAATTGTGGGAATTTTACTTTTTTTTTTTACTCCAAAATTTTCTTCTCTCAATTAAAAAAAAAAAAAATTCCATACAGTGCGGAATATAGTTTTCGCTTTGTGTGGGCATTAGTTTTATTTATGATGTTTGTGATTTGATTTTTATTTTAATGATTACTTTACTGAATAAATATTAGGGATAACATCAATAGGAACACGGATATAGTCATATAGGTTATGCGAGTTAATAAAGCAAAAAACTCATATTTCTACTGAAGCTCACATCACAATAAACTTAATATTTGATTTCAGAATGAGGTACAATAAGAGTAAGTGTTGAAACCTGCATTCATTTTCGAGCTAATTCGTCTCCATATATCAACATTTGCGCTTTAGGTTGTGCTTCTTATTGATACAGATTCCTTTGGTCTTCTGCTAATTTTTGTTGCTTCTCCTGCAGATACAAGCACACGTGTGTGACAATGACATAAAATTTTAATCAACTCACATAAAAAAATTTCTACACTTCAAGCATTTATTCTGTATCATAAAAATATAATTGCATATAATTTGACATATTATTTTCTGGTATGAGTTGATTTATGTAATAATATACCTGACCATGAACTCTGAATGTGTAAATACCTCAGTTTGATTTAAAGAGTTTCTTGTCGTACTTCACACCAAATGAAGTGAATGCAAAGTGGTTATTATATCCACGTGAAAGTTCTTGAATTCCATACATGTAGATTTTTTAGAAATAAATAAATCATACAATTCATTTAGTGAATCAGGCATAACAAGTTTTATTTTTCCATCAGAGCAACAAAAATCTTTCGTTTCTCTATAAAATTTGTGCGCACCACAATTCTTACAATAGTTGCATGTTGGTAACACATATGCAGTAGTTGGTATATTCAACAGGTTAAAACTTCCACGTAATTCATCATCAAAAACATTAATCGACTCTTCATTTAAAGTGGAAGCGTCAGAATAAGAATCTATTGTAGATTCATGCACATAAGGAACACCAGAATTATTATTTTGAGATAACATAGGATCATTTATTCTTTTACGATGATCAATACGTACGGTTTGAACTCGATTCTTCCTGTCCATCTGCCTTCGATTTTTGTTATTGGCGAATGAAATCATTATATGATTTACTTTTGCTTTTGGAAATACTTTGAAGATTAATAAAATTACACTTTTCACTACCAGATGTTTCCACAGAATCAATCAGGACAATAAATTTAGCTTTGATCTGAATAATGTCGAAAATATTTTATTAGTCAAACCACTAAGAAATAATAATAATACTAATTATACGACAATGTCAAAGGAAATTGTACAAATTGAATGCAATAGTAATAAACATTAAAGCCGTTGCCTTAAATATTTATGAAATCAAATCTGAATGAAATTATGAACATTTTTTCATAATATTGATGAAATGAAATCGAATAAAATTATGAAAATATTTTTATATGTTAGGATAAACAAGTCAAGGCTAATTTAATAATATCAAATGAAAGTAATTTTTAGAAGAGAAGAAAATCTCACATTTTCACCGAAGCAAAATGAAGCGGAGAAAATTCCAAATGGGAAGCAGTTAGACCTTGCAAAATGTTAATGAACGAAAATCAGATTGAAGTAAAAATGAAAAAAAAATAAACTATTGACAAACCAGTACAAAAGAGGTCAAGTGCAAAAGTTAATGCGACAAAAAATAAACAATGAATGAATGCTATTTTATAAGAGAGAAAATGAGTCAGGGGTTCGACCTGCTCGTTCAGGTCGTGGGGGTTCGGGGGCAACGCCCCTGATGGGGATCGACGTGATAGAATGATTTTTTCTAATATTATATAATATGATTTGTCAACGATTGTGAGCTTTTGTAATTTTTATTAATGTTTTTGAATTTAATTATTAATAAGTGAAATTGTATTTAGAATAATGAAATATTCATTTTTTTGGCAAAAAAAAAAAAAGATCCGTACAGTGCGGAGTTACTCCACATCTGTGCGGAGCAACTCTGCACAGTGCGGAGTTGAACACGCGGAGTCGAACTGCGCACCGTGCGGAGTCGAACTCTGCACAGATGCGGAGTATGCGGAGTTCAACTCCACATTATGCAGAGTTCAACTCCGCATACTCCGCATCTGTGCGAAGTTGATGCGGAGTTGCGGAGTTACTTCCATCTGTGCGGAGTTCAACCTTGCGTAACTCCGCATAATGCGGAGTTCAACTCCGTCCGCACGACGTTTATTTTTTTAATTTCTTAGTTTTTTATCTAAAAATCATAATAATTTTATGTTGGAAAACAATAAAATCCATACATACCAAAAATTCAGAATTCTACAATAACAAACAAACATTTAGTAGAGGCAAAATGAATTAATCATCTGTGTGGAAAAATGATTATATTATATAGAAACAAAATACTTGTATCTAAATATATTCTAATGTAGCAGGAAGCGAATATTGTTATAGCAAATATAACTTATTATATAAGAACTTACAGTGACGTTGAGGAGAAATTCTTTGTGCTGCGCAAGAATCCTGTGTTTCGTTTGATTATTTGTAGAGTTCACACACGACAAATTCAAGCCAAAGACGACGAATAATAAACGATATATGTGTGGAGAGAGTTTACTATTTTACTGCACGATACAGGTTTGAAAGCACGAAAGTGAATATGACGATTTGTGTGAGAGTAAAAATGTTTGGAATCAGAAAACTACTGAATATGACGATTTGTGTATATGATTGTGAATAAATTGCTTATTTTGATTGTGTTGCCTCACTCACAGAAGATATTTGTAGGAAGATATTTAAAATTTCAACTGGAATTCAAATATCAATTAGTCAACAAATAACACCAATTCACTATAGTAAAACCGGATAATAACATTGCAAGTGTGAAAACTCATGTGACAAAAATAAATAGTGAATCCAAGGATCCCCCTTTTAATAGAGGAGTGATTACCAAATGAATTTTTTTGGTAGAAAAATATTTAATATTTTTTTCAAAAAAATTTGGACAGATGGTTTCCATTAGTATCTTTTTTAACCTTTTTTTTATTTGTACTTAAAAATTTTACAAATAAATTTTTTCGTTGCTAATTATTTTATTCTTTTATATAGTTTTCAAAGGAATCATGTGTTGAAAAATTCATTGATAAATTATTTACTTTATTCTGTTTAAATCGCCTTATATTTTTAGGTACTTATTCCACCATAATATTTGTAAAAAAGCTAAACATGCCATTGTGAAAGAAGTTAAGATAACCATTAAAAAACGTTACAAAATATAATTTAAAAGCTACGGATGAAGAACGTTGCAAAAAACTTAACAACAACTTGCATTTGAGGCCTTTTGCAATGTGCAAATGCACATTGTTTTATCCTTCTACTCTATAACAACATTAGAGCCCGCAACATGCGGGTGAACTTTGTTAAAGATCTATGTCAACCTTTTTTGTCCGTTGCAAAAAATAAATTTTTTGTAGCGATTTTTTCTTCCATCTATTGATTTTTAGTAACAAATATTCTTTGTCGCAAAAAATAGACCCTATTGCATCCCAAATACTTTGTTGCAAAAAATAATATTTTGTCGCCTTAAGTTTCCCACAAAAAAATATTTTTTGCACCTTGCTTCTTCATGTTTTTTACGACAGTCTTTATTATTTGTCTCAATTTCTCACATTTTACGACAATTTTTATGTCGCCCTATGTTTTTTGGTACTTATTCTTTTTACCACAATCTTTGCGACAAACTTTAAAATTGTGTCACGCTAAATCACTTATTGCAACAATTTTTTGTATGTCACAAAAAATTTTGTCGCAAAATCAAAATTTTGTTGTAGTGATAATAGAGGCATAGACATGATATTTCAGCAATTCGTGAGTTGGTAGCTTGGTTCATTTTTCAGCTGTAGGGGAGCTAAAATGCCAACATCATCTATGCTTATTAGTAAAGGATCAGTTACAAAGCTATGAGAACATTATCATAACTTTCCTTAAACCACATCCCTCTCAAGTAATAATAGAACATAAGTCATCAAATTAGTGATTGGCTGGTCAACTAATTTTACCAATAGAGAAAGACGAAAACTACGGATAATGGAATTGTGATTGGCTTACAAATTAATCACGTGCTCACATACCTAAGGCACTCAAGAAGCAGAGACGGAAACTAGTTAACCACATAAACTAAAAAGAAAAAAATGTTACTTATAGCCCCTCGAGGCACAGCTTAACAGGTGGAACAATCATCACATAACTCGCTTCCAGCGGTAGGGTGGGGGTTCGAATTCTGGTGGGAACCTGCGGCCAGATTTATTTGGTATGGAGCAATCACTTTAGAGGATGATCCTTTGTGCGCAGAAGTGTACAGTTGGTGAGGAGAACCTGGGAACCAGTTGAGGTATATCCCGCGATTTACCTCCTCCAAAGTTCTAGGGGCAAGAGTTTTGGAGGTCCAGGATTTAGTCTGACAAAGTTGGGACACCTGGGTATAAAAAANCGCGATTTACTTCCTCCAAGGTTCTAGGAGTAAAGGACTTGGAGGTCCAGGATTTAGTCTGACAAAGTTGGAACACTTGTGTATAAAATAAATGTTACTTATAGCATCTTAGAATGACAAAACATCTTGTCGAGGCAACTACCTCGACAAGAGGCCTATGGAGCCATCATGTCCCTGTTAGAATATTACTAATTGCAATAAGTAAAGTGTAGAAATAAAACTTATCAACTGATCGAGTCTCGTGACATCACGATGTCTTATAGCGAAATTGCCCATCGATAACTGCTGCGACCTCTGTGAACAATCACCTCCGTGAACAATCACCTCCAGGATACAAAGATCAAACAAACCAATTGTCCAGCAATCACAAATGATTTTCAGCAAGTGTACGATACCGTAACAAGTAATATAGAATCCGAATTATCGTTCCCACGAGAACTATACTTTAGACTTAATCTACTTTTTCCTAACTCCTATTTGATAAACGACAAATAAAAAATGGTAATAGTTGTGAATATTATTTTTCTTTTGTGAAGTCTTAAAACTTAAAACGAATGGAAAGTATAAGAAGATTGCAAACACTGATTTATAGAAGATTCAAAAACGTAATGAATATTAGGGCAAAACAAGTTTATCTAATGATTACTTCAATCCTTAATTCAAGATTTTAACCTAATGTAGTTTTTGGTCGAATTCTTCAATTGTATTCAATTTACCCATCTCGAGTTCTCATTGAGCCTATTTAACTAATTCAATTTCATATCTGTATGTGAATTACCCTTAGTTAAACGAAATATAGTTCTAAGTATTATAACCATAATAATTAGTATAAGTATCTCTACACGTTATACGGTCTAACATTCAAGCTCACATCTCGATTCGTAAGAAACTCAAATAATCATCAAATTATTGCCTAGATAATTCAAAGTATTAAGCTCACAACAAAACCAACACATAAAAGAATAAACCACAGAAATCTTTGAATAAAAGAATCAAGGATCACAAAAGACTATATTGTTAGCCCTAATTTAAAGTTTAGTTACGTATAATGGAAAAGAAAAAACAAATAAATGTCTTTGAATACATCACATGATTAATTGAATAAAGATATAGAAAAGAATCAGCTCTTGCACCAAGATATTCTTCCACTTCCAATATTTGCTTTAAACTTAAATCTCGTGATGAATTTCTTCTCTTGATTTAACTCTTCGATCTCTCATCGTATATATCTTTTTTCAATGTTTTGAACCCCTAGATCGTGCCTCTTTTGATCTATTTATACTTCCCTACTTGTGCTTGGCAAGTTTAGAGTCTTTTTCTGGCCTTTTCGCGGCCCAAAAAATCGAAACCCTACTTTACAACACAGTGCCTAAGCACTGCATCCACCGCGATAGTTGTCCAGGAAGTGTCTGGGCGATATAGAGGCAGCACCTTGCTGAAAAACAATCTGCTTCCTGGGTATATGCAACACCTGGGTGCTGAGTCGCTGTTCCAAACTCTGCATCTGCTTCAGTATTGTTGTCATAACCTTTTCTCCAGATATCCGATTAAGGCGATTTAAAATGCGTTGGAATGATAACTCAAATGGATATAACTTTGCTAGAAATAGATCTTTTTCAATTCGAACGTTTAATGGGCCAAAAATAGGTCTCAATCTCCAACTAAAAACTAGACATTCTTGTGGTTGAAAATTGATTTGTGAAAATATTTTGGCCATATTTTCACTCCCTTTTGACCTTTAATTGTATCCATTTGACCCCTCGCATTCTTGAATTTCATCGTGAGCTTCGACACAACTTTTGAGTATTTGCACTTTATCCCACAAAATTTGGATCTTGCCATTTTTGCTAATTTTTGCTTCTTTCCTTCAATTTTACTTCCATTAATTGAGTTTCACCTAATAACACATTATATAATAAATTAGACTATAAATCCATTAAAAGAATTACGAAATGTCAATATTTCAGAGCCTGAATAAGTGTATAAAATACACTTATCAAACACTCCCAAACTTATATATTTGTTTGTCCTCAAATAAAATCATAACATTATAAACACAGAAACATGCAAAATGTTTCGATTAGATAACCTGCCATTTTGTCTCATGACTGAAATCATTGTATTAAATGATAAACAGCTTCAAGGTCGCAATACAGAAATTAAAATCCACTTTTCCGACGTAAAATCGATGTGTGTGTGAAAAATTAAGCATAGCATTATGAATTCATAAGTTGTTTCAATTCCCGACCCTCAATGATCAAATATGTTCTTTCATCACTCGTAAGATTCACGCACCCTCAGACTTATTCTTTTTACTCTTTACCAGTATGTAAATTAAGGTTGAATTTTTTTACTATCCTCACCTCTCTAGTTTAGCAAAATTTCACCAATTGCAGTTCAACATTTCAATAAATAAGGATTCTCCATTAAATTTGATTGCTTCAATCTCTAGGATTTAACTAAACTAACAATCTCTTATCAAAAGTCAAACTTTTTTAAACAAGTGTTTGAGACTTAACCAATGCATTTTGTGCGTCTTCTGTTTCATGCACCTACTTTTTTTTTCTTTTTTTTAGGATAATAATTTTTTTTTTATTTGAAGCATTCTACCCCTTAAACTTTCTAAATGATCTATGTAACAAACTTTTGGTCGATAACTCCCAAGTCAGATGATCATAGGGCACCAGATTTTAAAAACCTTTGCAAGCTTAATTGCTCGAGTTATAAAGGCTAAGAAAAGAAATTTTCTAATAAAATATTTTTTATACCTTGATTAGTGCAATGTCCTTCATTTGACACCAATTCAAGTAAAACGGCCTCTAATTTGAGATTTTCACCCAATTGCATTTTATTGACTTTAGACAATCCACACAAGATTTTAATTTCACACATGGAATCCCTACTTATTTCAACATCTTTCTGCAATAGTGAAATCCCTCCAAACTATTCTAAATTTGGTCCAATAATATAAAATTGAGTGGTTTGGATCTATGTTCCAATATTTCAACCTATCCAATTATGAAATCAACTCATTCCTACAAAATGCTTAACTTAATTCATGTGCTCAATATATATCAAATTTTACATGAAAATGTAAAAGTTAATTTAAG
Source organism: Fraxinus quadrangulata (assembly GCA_903798255.1). NCBI lineage: Eukaryota > Viridiplantae > Streptophyta > Magnoliopsida > Lamiales > Oleaceae > Fraxinus > Fraxinus quadrangulata. Next base: position 11,980 of record CAIGRB010083071.1, on the reverse strand, counting down.
CATGCAACTTATTCGCCATTAATAGATCAATTCATAATTCAATATATTCATCATTGCCAGCCAGACCAACCAACTCACACAAGCACACAAAAACAAAATATTTTTATTTTATTTCAATATTTTTTTTTCAAATTTTTTCAATTTTTCAAAATTTTTTTAAAGCAATAAAAGCACACAAAAATAAATTAAAAAAATGAAAACTCATGTTTTCCACCCCAAACTTAAACTAGAAATTGTCCTCAATGTCTTCAATTCTAAATCCGTATATAAAGGGGTTGTGAAGAAAGTGAAGAAAAGACTCAGTTGATAAGACGTGTAATTCAATGACTTGCTTTCCTATTGCTCCCTATTAAATATTGGTTTAAATGTTTCGTAAAAAATTAAGATCAAATAACTAGAATAAGTGTTACTTAACTCGAATATCTAATAAACCAACTAACATATTGAAAACTTAAAGGGAAATGTGGTATAGATGATGAGTCACAAATAACTTAAAATAAACTAAATTATCCTAAAACTAAAAGATACAATAAATAAAAAAGGAAGAAAGTTTGGGTTGCCTCCCAAGAAACGCTTCTTTAACGTCATTAGCTTGACTTTGTCAATTGAATCACAGGCACCTAAAGAAAGCTTTGGATGCCTTGCCCATTTTCCTTCGTTTGACTTTGATCCACTTTTCATTTAGTCTCCAAACTTCTACCTTGCCATTTTCGATGTAATAAGACTTTTCTATTTCATCCTATTCAATTTCAACTATGTAGATTTCCATTCCTACATCGGGCTTAATCACAAAATCAATTTTTGGACAATCAATAAAGTCGAAAAAATGTGAGTTGATTTCTTTCTCATTAATTGCCACATCCTCATTTGATTTCGTTGCGATCAACACATCATTCTCTTTAATCCCTTCTTCCATAGTCGATATATTTTCAGGTTGAATGATCGATCCACAATCTAGATCTACAACCAATAAGAAGTCGGCCCCATTGACTTCTTCGAAAGAATTGTACCCCCATTGTTGAAATCTTTCCCAGTATATGAAATCTCCTATAATCATAACGTTTTCATCCAACTCGGCAAGTTCTTTAAAGTACATTGCAAATACCTTATCGTTCAATAGGGGAGGACCAACTCCCATAAGTTTGATGTCCTCATCTTAATCGTCAGGTACAAAATCTGCCACGAGCATGTGTTCATCAAAATTTTCAATTAGTTGTTTTCTACACAACAAATATTTTCGACATCTCAGAAGTTTCAGCGTGTGTAAACTACTGTAAGAGAACACGCATTTCTCAATATAATGCACTACATAACAATTTTCACAATTTGGATATCCTCCAATCATATCTTGACAATCCATGTAGAGATTTGTCATTGCAACAATTTTGTTATTTTACCAATGTCAGAATAATGTCTAATTATCTGAAAAGTACAAAGAGAGAATACCAACACAAGATAGATTAAAACTATAGGGGGTTAGTTAAACGATATAAAAGGAAAAATAAAGAGAAGTAAATAACAAATAAAATCAAATAACAGTTAAAAATAAAATAAACTAAGACTAGAAGTAAATAATTTCCTGGCAACGATGCCAAATACTGTTGCATTTTTTATATTGCAAGTGTACGATACCGTAACAAGTAATATAGTGGACATTTGAGTCCGAATTATCGTTCCCACGAGGACTATACTTTAGACTTAATCTACTTTTTCATAACTCCTATTTGATAAGCAATAGGTAAAAAATGGTAATAGTTGTGAATATTATTTTTCTTTTGTGAACTCCAAAAACTTAAAATGAATGGAAAGTATAAGAAGATTGCAAACACTGATTTATAAAAGATTAAAAAACGTAATGAATACTAGGGCAAAACAAGTTCATTTAATGATTTTCTCGATCCTTAATTCAAGATTCTAACCTAATGTAGTGTTGTCAAATTCTTCAATTGTATTCAATTTACCCATCTCGAGTTCTCATTGAGCCTATTTAATTAATTCAATTTCATATCTATATGCGAATTACCCTTAGTTAAACGAAATATAGTTATAAGAATTCCTATTACGACCACAATAATTAGTATATGTATACTACTTTACCAGATTTTATTATATGATCTAAACTTCAAGCTCATCTCTCGATTCGTAAGAAACTCAAGTATTCATCAAATTATTGACTAGATAATTCAAAGCATTAAACTCACAACAAAATCAACACATAAAAGAATAAACCACATAAATCTTTGAATAAAAGAATTAAGGATCACAAAAAACTACATTATTAGCCTTAATTTAAAGTTTAGTTACACATAATGAAAAAGGAAAAACAAAAAAATATCTTTGAATATATTACCGGATTAATTGAATAAAGATATAGAAAAGAATAAACTCTTGCACCAACATTTTCTTCCGCTTCCAATCTTTGCTTTAAACTTGAATCTCATGATGAATTTCTTCTCTGGATTTAACTCTTTGATCTCTCATTGTATCTCTCTTTTTTCAATGTTTCGAATCCCTAAATCTTGCCTCTTGTGATCTATTTATACTTCCCTACTCATGCTTGGCAAGTTTGGAGTCTTTTTCTGGCATTCTCGCGCCCCAAAACATTGAAACCCTAGTTACGACACAGTACCTAGGCGTTGCGATTGCCTGGGCGCTATGGTGGCATCGCCTAGCCCTTGAAAAACAATCTGCTTCCTGGGTATATGCAGCGCTTGGGCCTGCGTTTGTGGAGCTGAGTCGTTGTTCCAAACTCTACTCTGCTTCAGTTGTTTTGTTATAACGTTTTCTCCCAATATTCATTTAAGGCGATTCAAATTGCGTTGGAAAGATAACTCAAATGACTACAACTTTACTAGAAATAGATATTTTTCAATTCGAACGTTTACTGGGCCAAAAATGGATCTCAATTTTCAACTAAAAACTAGACATCCTTATGCGGTTGAAAATTGATTTGTGAAAATATTTTGGCCATATTTTCACTCTTTTTGACCTTTGGCTATATCCATTTGACCCTTAGTATTCTTGAATCTTCATTGTGAATTTNTGTGCAGTTGAATATTGATTTGTGAAAATATTTATGCCATATTTTCACTCTTTTTGACCTTTGGCTATATCCATTTGACCCTTAGTATTCTTGAATCTTCATTGTGAATTTCGACACAATTTTGAGTATTTTCACTTTATCTCCCAAACTTTTGAGTAGATCTTGACTCTAGTCTCATCCACTTAAGCTTTTCTCCTACACATTTGGATAAACCGTTATTCACCGGTGACCTTCTTTGATGGTGAGGGAGGCAATAACGAGCACTCCAACGATTTAGTCGGTTGGAAATAATATGTTGAGTGTGGGATGTGCATGAGATGTGAGCCAGAAATGTGTATGTATGCTCGAGAGTATATAAAATATGAGAGAGAGAGAGAGAGAGAGAGCAAGTTTACATTTGTGTGTGTAAAGTTGCATTACCTTCAAAATGGCACTAAGTACGAGCTTTTATAGTGAAAGAGGTGAAATATTGACCGTTGGATGAGAAGACACACATGGTCTCATCTGATGGTTGAGGTGTCTCATCCTACAATAGATGTGGCACTTCACCTAGGCCTTGGAGGGTCAACTCTACATGGCACCTCGGCGGGGTGATGTATCATCTAGGTTATCTTATATGTGGCCTCACCTCAACCATGTAGGGTGATTATGTGGAGTGTGGACCTATTGGCTTGCTAGTTGGCTGCCAAATGGTGGTGATCTAGAGTCTTGTCAGAAGAGGCATAACTGAAATTATTCCTCGAGAGTCGAGACGTCAATCAATCGAAGAGATATCATGTTTTCTAGACATGATGGAAGTATTTCTTCATACTCAGTTCTTCGAGTTTATTAAGTTGACACCACCCTGTGAAATTAAACACTAATAATAACTAGTTCAAAACCAACAAACCAGGCAAAAAAAAAAAGGGGAAATTGGTATTGATTATAAAATTCTAATTAACAAATTAACCTTTTTTCCAATAAAAAAATGATCCTCGGAACATTTTTATTTGACCTTATATATTATTTATATTTACTACTAAAGCGAGCAATTATTTTCTTATTGTTTTCTTAACAAATCTAAACACAACTACCTCCTTTGAGAGAGATATATATACACATGCTTCTAGAAACAAATATGGAAAGCATGATCACTTAGCATTTATCACTCTTTATTTGAAGAAAGTTTACATCGAGAGAAGAAGTCATTTAATTGTAAATTAAGGACCATCAAATTACTAAATCCTGTTTCTATCTTTAATTTTATCTTGATGTCGTGACTATTGGATTGTGGAATAACAATTATCTGAAAAATAGTTTCTTTTAATTTAAGAATCTAAGATCGTTACTAGATGTGTACGTTGTAATGAAGAAACAAAGATTAAGAATTTATCAAAATTAGAAAAATAAAAGTTAAAAAATCATCTCATAAAATGTGTATTTTAAATTAATTATTGATTTTGATTTTTATCAACTTTATAGATACACCAAACATGAGCTAAATTAATTATTAAAAATATATAATATTTATGGTATTTTATTCTAACATCACACCAATAGAAACAGAGCAATACGAACAGAATATTTGTTGCTAATGCTATCAGATATTTCAGTTTTAATTTTTGCCAAAAATCAGTACCCATTTGGTTCCCAATCCATAACTGGATAGCAATGGCTTGATCCGTTGCTAATTTCCATTGCCGATTGTGGATTTGTGATTGTAAGCAATAGGGAAGAAGAAGAAGAAAGCTAAAGGGAGGCTAAGGTTTCCAATTATCAAATGAGCAAAAATTATATAAAAGAGATATTACAAAAGCTTAATAGTCCAATAGCAAAACGACTTAACCACCCTAACCAAATAAATAAAACTACCATTCTACCATTTAACAATATGAAATAATATAAATACAAATAACATAAACTAACAATTATGCTAACATTCCTCTTCAAACTCACGATGTGACGGCAAGAACCAGTGAAAGTCTGTTAATCAAAAAACGAAAACAGTGAACATGGCGTGGTTACATGAAAAAATCAGCTAGTTGATGCCATAAAAGTCAGAGTGGAAAGAATAATACTCGTATCTGTAAACAACCAACGCAACCAAATAATATCAGTAGTAGTGGATGCCATAGCATGATACTCAGCCTTAGTAGAAGATCGGGAAACAACAGCTTTCTTCTTACTCTTCCAAGAGATAAGAGATTCACCCAAAATACAAAAAGATTAGTAGCGGTTAATTGGATCACTAGCCCAATCAACATTAGAGTACGTAAGTAGCTCTGAAGATGTGGTTGACGAAAATATAAAACTCAAAAAGCAAGTGTGATATGTGTGTTTTCACACACTTATTGGATGCTTAAGTAAACTTAATATTTATTAAATGAGCGGATTTATACTCATAATTATGTAATTAAAGATTTTGCAGGTCGAAAAGAACCCATTGGAAGAGAACAAGCAAAAAAGAAGAGAAAATGACCAAAATTATGCTAAAATATGAATTGGGGGACCAAAGTGCAAAGCGTTGACAGTTGAAGGACCTTGAATGCAATTTAATAAGGGCATGATTGAAAAAAAAAATTCAAAATTTGAGGACCAAAATGTACACAATCAAAGTTGAGGGACCAAGCGTGAAAATACCCGGAGGACTTGGTTGCAAAACAACAAAAGAAAAAAGGCCGCACGTGTGTGGGCGGATTGATCAAAGAAGAAGAGATCAAACTTCTCTCACTACGCACACGCCGACTCTTTTGTAAAAAAAATTTGGGGCACGTTTTTAGGGTTAAATGCAAAAATTGGGATTTTTTGGGATAATTATTTATTCATGCCTCTCTTCATTCTTCTTCATTTTTTTCTTTTCATTTTTTGGGAGAAAATAGAGTCAAGAACAAGGGCATCAAAATGAGAAAAAATCAAGAAAATGAGGAAAAAGTTTGGGGAAAACTCAAGATCAAGCCATTGCAATCCTCAAATCCAACCAAAAAAGGGTTTGACCTTTAACATTGTATTTTCTTCATTATTTCTCACATTTGTAATATATTGTATGGATTTTCTCCTTTTTACCATATGTATAAAATGGGCTAAGTTCTTGATGTTGGGATTTATGAAGTAGCTTAATCTAACTTTATTTATTTCGATACTTTCTCTTTAATGTTAAGTTACTTATTTTTGTGTTTATTTACTATTGTATTTGTTGCTCTTCATTTTTTTTGGCCAATAAATGTATGTGTTTAGCGATTTGTACATAGTTCGAGAGAAGATTGTGCATTTTAGATCAAACAGTACATACCCCCAACCTTAGGTAACTCATTGAGTTATTTTTACAAAACTTTAATGTGATTGTTTGATTTTAATCGACATAGAGATATAGTAGGTTAAACCAATCAATTATGGATAATTTCACCCAAGAGAGATAATTAGCTAAAATCGAAAAATCGGGTAAAATTGTAAATGAATAATTTGTTGATTTGCTTGTGAGAACTTAATTAGACGACGATTAAGAATATTCATAAATCCCAACCATTTTATCCTCTCAATTCTCTACTTTTACATTTATCCTTTTTGTAGAGTTTTTAGTTAGTTTTATTATTTCAAAGTCAAAATTTTTGTGTGCGCGCTTCTCATTAGGATTAAAATGACCAGAGTATTGTAATTAAAGTAAACATTACTCGAGAGATCAATAACTCGGATTTACAAGTTCACTTTATTAATTGAACGCGACCCGTACACTTGTGGTTTGCATTTCTAGCGAATAAAGTGTCATGAAGATTCGCAAAATACTAACAATATCAGCCCAATGAACTGTAGTAGGAAATGTAATAAACTGATTAACAATATGAACAACATGGACAATATCTGAACTGAGATAGAAGATAACCCTTAGGAGAATAAGAAACCTTTATACCCAAGAAGCAACGTAGGTGGCCTTAGTCATTCATTTCAAATTGACGAGCTAATTCTGACTTTAGAACAACAATCCTATCAATGTCATCACTAGTAATAATCATATCATCATCATATAAGGAAAATGAGACTTGCTGATGTGCACTCAACAAATAAAGCAGAATCGTGACGACTTGGTGAAAAACCAAGAGAGTCAATAACAGTAGAAAACTTCTCAAACTATGCATGAGGTGCCTATTTGAGACCATAAAGTGCTTTCTTAAGTCTATAAACGTTCCATGGTTATGAGAAATATCCAGATGAGGTAGCATATAAACGTACGAACAGTAGTCATTTTTGCAACAAGGGCAATGGTCTCCTCATAAACCTTACCATATGGCTGATTGAATCCCTTAGCAACTAATCCGCCTTTATATCGCTCAACTGAACCATTAAATATGATTTTGATCTTATAGACCCAACAAGAACCAACAAATTTACCAGATGCTTATGAAATCAAATCTCAAGTATCAGTCTTATGCAATACTAAGAGTTCCTCAACTATAACATGTTGCCAAAGAGGATTAATAATGGTCTCTTTATAGGAAGAATGATTAGAGAGTTTGTTAATGGAGGTTAAAAAACTGCTAAAGGGATCTGAATAGCAAGAATAACTAAAATCCGGTAACTTAGTGGACTTATGAGAACACTAAGGATATTGAAGAGGAGGTGGATGGTCTACAATCGTAGTAGGTACTTAGGAGGCCATAGACGAAGATGGAACGATGCATTTGTACCTGTAGTAGTATCTATAATACATGGGGTATGGAAGGATGGACTATCTGTAACGTCTTAGAATGGATCAATGCAAATGCGTTCAGACTTAGTCATGTTATGAGAATTATCAAGAATAGAAAAGAATGAAATATGTCTAAGGAACAAAACATGACGAGAGAAATACAATTTTTTACTAACAGGATCAAAACAACGATAAGATTTGTCCCTCGCCATAATTTATAAACACGCAAATGGCAGAGCGTGAAGTTAATTCGGTACACTATACTTTAGGATGAAGAACAAAACGAGTACAACAAAAAAACTTTCAAAAAAAAAAAAAAATCAACAGGATGCACATACAATTATTCAAAGGGTGACAAACTGGAAGTGTGAGATGATGGGATTTTATAGATTAAATGAAAAAAATTAAAGATTGCTTCACTCCAAAATTCGATATGAGCTTTGGTAGACAACAAGACAGAACGAGCATTTTCATCTTTATGACTATGTTTCCTTTCATCAAAATTATTTTATTGTAGGGTATTAGTACAAGAAGTTTGATGTACAGTTCCCTCAAAAGCAAGCAATTCGGTAGAAGTATACTCCCCATGCAAATCACATCTGAAGCACTTAATTACAACATAATATTGAGTTTTGACTAGTAATGTAAAAGATTTAAAAATGGACAAAAAATGAAAATGACTTTTCATGAGATGAAATCAACAATAAAGACTGTAATCATCAACAAAATAAACACAATATCTACATCTCCTTCCTTGGTAGCAATAGGAGAAGGTTCCCACATATCAAAATAAATAAGATCGAATCATGCAATAAAGGAAGAACTTCGATTTAAAGGTAAAATTGATAATTTTGCTAGATTGCAACCACTACAATCAGAAATATCATGAGTTTGTAAGTTTCCCAAAGCTCCTTTAGGGTCGAGGATCTACCCGAGGCCTAAAGTAAATGAATTATCCCTAGCTATAAGCTTGGGATTTTCACATAGTATTAGGCTCGAGGATCGACCCGAGGCCTTATGTACAATGAATTATCCCAAGCTCTTTGCTTGGGATTTTTACAAAGTATTAGGCTCGAGGACTAACCGAAGCCTAAAGTAAATGAATTATCCCGAGCTAAAGACTTGGGTTTTTCAATATTATTAGGCTTGAAGACCGAGCCAATGCCCTATGTACAATGAATTATCCCGAGCTCTTTACTTAGGATTTTTACAAAGTATTAGGCTTGAGGACCGACCGAAGCCTAAAGTAAATGAATTATCCCGAGCTATATGCTTGGGGCTTTCATATAGTATTAGGCTCTAGGACCGAGCCAAGGCCTTATGTACAATGAATTATCCCGAGCTCTTTGCTAGGGGTTTTCTCAAAGTATTATGCTTGAGGATCGATCCGAGGCCCTATGTACAATGAATTATCCCAAAACCTTTTGCTTGGGATTTTGAAAAAATAACAAGATCAAGCATTGGCTCCCGACCCCTAATTTGTAATAATGTCCAGAGCTTTGTGGCTGTGATTTTAAGAACAGGTCAAGCCAGAGAAGCTCAGGATGTATATGTGTCGGGATTTTTACTTGGAATGAAATTTTGTATTCATAAAGCCATTGGTGCTAGCGTATGCGAGGCCTAGGTGCTTGCTCGTGACAGGTCTTTTGGTGCCTGCTCATGGCAGGGCTCTTGGTGCCTGCTCTTGACAGGTCCTTAGGTGTCTGCTCATGACAGGGTTCTTGGTGCCTGCTCATGACAGTGCTTATGGTGCTTGCTCGTGACAAGGCTCTTGGTGCAACTTTTTCCCAAAAAAAAAAAGAACCAACCCTTGTTGGGTGATGCATTTTTCAAAAGTAGGCTTGTAGGCCTTGGCATGATAACCATCTAAGAAAAAAGGAAAATGCATGGGGGCATGCAAGCCTGATTAAAAGTAAACTAGCTAAAGATAAAAAGAAACATAGGGCATGCAAGCCCGACCAAATGTAAACTAGACTAATTAAACTAAACAATATACTGGCTAATCATCATCCTCTGACATGCTCGACCTCGACCTTTAACAATTGATGATGGCTGCTGTTTATTGGTCAACACTCCCAAATCTCGAAGTCTTTCCATTGTTGCAGTCGTTCCTAGGGTGTTTGTCGTGCCCGACATATTCCTCAAGGAATCCCTTTTTTATGAATGCTTCAATCTCGCATTGCAATATTATGCAATCTTCTGTTGTATGGCCATGATCACGATGGTAGTCACAGTACTTGCTTTTGTCCCTTACCACCGTGGGAGATCGTAACCTTGGTGGCCATTTGAGCTCCTTTATATTCTTGATTTCTATCGGAATGTTTGACCTGGAGGTGTACAGATTTGTGAATGACGTAGGCTGAATGCCCGACTTCTGCTTACCTTGAGCATGTTCTTGTCGTTGACTTGACTCGTGATGTCTCTTATGCTCGACCCCATGATAAACCGAGCTGTCTCTCATTAGATTCAACATCTTTTCCATATTAATATATTTCTCTCTTCGAGTTAAGAGCTCGGTCACTGACTTTGGTGGATTTTTTTAACAAGGACATTTTGAATGTTTCATACCTTATCTCATGTGTGAGGGCAGAGACAGCCGTTGAGATATAGAGGTCGAAAATCTAAAGTCTTGCTTTATTGAACCTTTTCATGAAATCACGTAGGGTCTCATTCTGCCCTTGACGAATTTGCATGATGGAGGCCACTATTTTTCGGATGCCCTTACTACTTGCAAAGAAGGCGAAGAACTTGTCTGCTAGATTTGATAAAGAAGCAATGCTATTGGCTCCAGGGTTAGAACCAATCCCTGGCGTTTGTCAGAGTTTGCGGAAAGGCCTTGCACGTCACTTGATCTGGTGCAACTTGTAAGTTCATGACGTCGATGCATACGTTGAGATGATTGATAGGGTCCTTCGTTCCATCATATTCCTTTATACGGGGGTATTTGAACCCGTCAGGCAAGGGGAATGACAACACATCTTATGTGAATGGAATGTTAGGGATGAAGCCAGTTGACCCTTTAGCATTCTGAAGTAGGCCTGCCGTAATCCCCTCCTGGATGATCCTGGCCAAGTCTCTGGTTTCCATTGTTACCAACCTCGAGGCCATGCTGTTGATGCCCGAGGCCCCCGTTCCTCCATTATCGTACGTAGGGCACATGTGACGAGCTCGAGCATTGGCCATGAAACCTCCTACTGGTGCTGGTGCATGTGGTCGATGCGAATTTCTTTTATTCAGCAGCTCGGTCAGAGTAACGACCCGTTGACTGAGGTACTGGAATCTCCGACGACTCTTCTTAAGGAACATGGCGTTCTTCAAGAGGGTTCGTAGCAAATGTACTCGCCGGTGGAAGACCTGAATGCATGTTAACCATAGGTTTTGGTAGCGATTCCAACAGACGGCGCCAATGATTCTACCAAAAATTGTACCTATTGAAATCCGAGCTTGACAATCGAGAACGAACACGAACGTGATCTTTCGGTACTTGAAACAAAGGCGTCAATGTGTGTCCTTGTCGCCCCTCCGATACTTAAGTCAGAGAGAGAATAGAAAAAAAGATATATGCTGAAAATATATGTAAAACGTATCTGAATAATGCTTTGAGGCTTTATATTTATAGAGGTAGGTAATACACTCCTAATAGGACTAAATCAGTTGGATATCCTTATCTCAAAGAGTCTTACCTATGAGAGAGATTTGACTTATACTAGAATTGCAAGACCAATCATAATTTAGNTGACTTATACTAGAATTGCAAGACCAATCATAATTTAGGTAATATGGTTGAGATAGAGTTCTCCCAGACACATCGGGAGGGGCAAGGTAATTTAAAGACTTTTTAGGATTTAAAAAGTTTAGGTGTATTCAATGTAAACTTTTATAAACTCTCTAAAAATATTGGGCATTCAATCGAGACTTTTATAAACTTTTAAATAGTCTTTAAAAGTTACGGTGTATTCAATTAAATTATTTTTAAAAGTCTATAGTCATGGGTATTCGAATTTTCAAGGACTCTTATAAAATTCTCCAGGGTACTAATATAAACTAACAATTATTCTAACACCAATAACCCTGATTCTAGTAGTAAGCGTAATACTTTCAAGAAAATCTACTTTCAAGTATAAGTACAAGTTTTAAATAAATAATTATTTTATTGATTGAAGTTTAAAATATGTAATCCTTTGACATTAAAATAAGCATTACTTTCCGCAAATATAAGAAAAATTTAAGTTAACAAACACGTTTGGAGGTAATAAGAAAATTAAGTTACTTCACAC
>CAIGRB010083064.1:42155-70942 GCA_903798255.1 Fraxinus quadrangulata | reverse complement strand
ACTCTACATTTTGCAATTTATTGTTTTGATTAAATCATTAGAAAAGAAGTATGCCCACACAACACATGTACTTCCACCTTAAAGATGAATGGTAGTTTCAAAATTAAGATGTCAGATTCTAAGCTTAGTCCCTCGTTTTTTCTTTCTTGCAAGAGCTAAATTTAGTTGAGTTGTTTTCCCCCATCTTTATGTGCATCATGTAATTCCTAAAATGAAATGATGCCCCTTGATATAAGAGAACATATATAGAATATTATGAAAATTCGTTTGTTATTGTTTGTTATATTTTAATGTAACGAGGATTTGTCAGCAATATTCTGATTCAAGTCAATGCTTATACTTTCAAATTTCAATTTTTGTTTCAGGCAATAAGCATTTTCATAGATATGGACGAGTCTGGAGGCCGTACAAACGAGTGGATTTACAAGTAAAGCCATAATTGTTTTTTCTCAAATTTTTCCTGAAATTGTACATCTTTTTATCAAAGATACCGTTGTAAAGTTGTTTCGTATATACTAGCAACAGTGGGAAATTGAAATAGAGAAACATTGAAAGACATGATATGGCTTGTATCCATTTGTTCTAATCTAGAAAATATGCCATATATTATATGCATTGGTATTTTGTTGTGGGGATTGTGGAAGTTGCTGACTGACTTGTGCCTATGTGATTGGGGGAGTTGATTGGGGGAGTCATTTATGGTATAGGAAAGAATGACCCAACATGTGCATACAGAATCGATTTTTTTTTTTTTTTTTCACCCTTTTTAGATGGGGATTGCAAAATCAGTTAAGGGAGGGAGACTTGAATCAAGTTGCTTCACTATCTGTCCAACCCTGGATCAAACCGTTGCCAAAATCTGCCACTTCCTGAATCAAGTATCAAGCACATTAGAACAGCTACCCTGCTCTCATGTGAAGAGAAACTGAATACCCACTTTCTCAAGTTTGGTTAGTTCACAGGTTTATAGATTTTTTTCATTTTTTATTTCGAAGAAAGATAGTAAATAAAGCCCTTGTTTGGTTTGACTAAAAATCAAATTTGATGAAATGTATGGTTTAAAAATTGTAGGTCGCAAGAAATATGTGGTTAAATTAATCGTTGATTGTGAATTAAATTTTTATCAATTTTTTAGTTAAACAAACGGGCAAAATGTTGATGTTCTTAGGAGGAGTCTACGTCATCTATCCATATGGTTCACACACACATTGTTTCATACTGCGTCATGTTAACAAGTGTTTTGACTTGACTGGTTTACAAAACGTAATGTCAAGTATACCTTGATACGTTATCAAATTCTAACTTACATAAAATTATTACACCCCCCCGCCCCACCCCCACTATTTTTGACCTTTTCTCAAAATTATGTTTACATAATATTATCACGATGCATTTTTATTGACAGATTTCTATTAAGGTGTTTCTCAAACATGTTGGTGCACGATCAACATTGCAGGCCTAAACATTATAAACAAATACTCAAACTTACCAGTGAGAATGGGGAATAAGTTGATAATAAATTTTAAAGAGAATTAAACTCCTATACTATGAAAGTTAGCATATTATAGGGATTTACTTGTAAATTAAGTACTATTTAGTGAATGCCTATTGTGTCTTTGTAGTCATAATTGTAAGACTTTAGTTCTCAATAAAGTATTGATAAGAGTTTATTATTTTGTTGTTCTATTCTTGTTTTCTCTCAATTTTATAATAGATTTACAAGATATTTGTGGTTTTATCATTTTTTGCCAACTATCGATATTGATTGCTTTTCAAGGGTCAAATTACCAAGGATATGCTGTGCTATGGTAAGGACTTTCAAAGAAAATGAAATGTTGCATGCTTAAAAATGTTGAGAGATTTACGTTTTAAATATCGGAAGTCCTTGTGATTGAATCCAATTTAAGTATAAAGGAAATTTAATCTAATTAAAATTAAAATGTAATACATATGTAGTGGAAGAGTGGTTACATTACTTTTGCGGAACTAGAAGAGTGACCCACATGCCTTCCTCATCTTCAAGAAATACTTTAGTTGGGACAAATTCTATAAGTACATGTAATACGACTTTTTCAAATTAAGAATATCAGAGTTTTGAACACTTTACTCACGACACTTCATGCGTGGAGTTGGTCTGTCCATTCACTACGTTTCTCTCTTATTCACTTGACGTTCGAGGTATTTTGAGTTGGAGTTGTACATGGTCCAAGTGTCGTGATTTGAATGAACTGTCCTATCGATATATAATCGTCCACCTGAAGAATTTCTCGATGCTCAATCGTGCTGCCTCACTAAAGGCCCCCTTCTCCTTCACTGTTGGGTGCCATCCTCCCATTGAAGTAGAACACTAACCCCTACAAATGATGACTATGGTTGTTGCCATGGAAGAGTTTTTCAGGTTATCAGCCTCGAGGACAAAGCTTCTTGAAAACCCTGAGGAAGCAAGGACAATGCTTCTCTTAAAACAGTATTTTATTTGATTTCTTCTCTTGTAATTTTTGGTCAGTTCATTGTTCAAGTTCATGCTTGCTTAAATTTTACTAGTGTTTTCAATCAACTAAGAAATAATACGGGTGCGTGCATTCACTCATCATAATCAATAAAAAAATCAGCCTAAAACAAAACAACGTTTCTTATTAATGATGATCACAAATAATTCCTTTTGAAGCATAAACAAGGACATATCATACGAACAATACATAAATTAACTAACATGGTACAAAAAAGATGTAAATGAAATCAGAATGTCCATTGAACAAAAATCCTCAAACAACATATAGCACATTACACCTATAGATTAAGATTAAATTTGCTGGAAAACCTTGTCAGCCGCTGCTATTGTCCGTTGAATGTCCTGAGGAGTATGTGCTAAGCTCGTAAAACCAGCCTCAAACTGAGAAGGTGCCAAATACACACCTTCCTCCAGCATTCCTCTGTAAAACCTAGCAAACTTTGCAGTATCACTTTTCTTTGCATCCTCAAAGTTATAAACTGGGCCATCTGTGAAAAAGAAGCCAAACATCCCACTTATATACCCACCGCATATTGCATGCCCAGCATTCTTTCCAGCATCTACAATACCCTGAATAAGTTCACTTGTGATCGTGTTCAAGTAATCGTATGTCCCGGGTTGTTTGAGCCGCTTAAGCGTGTGGATACCAGCAGTCATTGCCAATGGGTTTCCACTGAGGGTCCCGGCCTGATACACTGGTCCGGCTGGAGCAACCATCTCCATAATCTCCCGCTTTCCTCCATATGCACCAACTGGTAGACCACCACCAATAATCTTCCCAAGTGTTGTCAAATCAGGAGTTATACCAAAGTACTCCTGAGCACCACCATATGACAAACGGAAACCAGTCATAACTTCATCGAAGACTAGGAGAGTACCATTATCTTTGGTGATTCTACGGAGGGCATTTAAAAAATCAGGCTTTGGTGGAATAAAACCAGCATTTCCTACAACAGGTTCGAGTATAACAGCAGCAATCTCTCCTTTGTTCGCTTCAAAGATGGTTTCGACAGTTGAAATGTCGTTGTACGGAGATGTCAATGTTTCATAGGTAGCTGCCTTGGGAACACCGGGGGAGTCGGGGAGCCCCAAAGTAGCAACACCACTGCCTGCCTTAACAAGGAATGGATCTGCATGACCGTGGTAGCAACCCTCAAACTTGATGATCTTTTCACGACCAGTGAATGCACGAGCCAGTCGTAACATGCCCATACATGCCTCTGTACCGGAGTTGACAAACCGAACCATTTCTATGCTAGGAACAGCAGAGATTACCATTTCTGCCAGGTTATTTTCTAGAAGACAAGGAGCACCAAAACTAGTTCCTTTCTTCATTGTTTCGGCCAAGGCAGCAAGTACCTGCAGGTTATCAATACACGAAAAATAAATGATTGACTGCAATTTTTTTCTCTTCTCAAACCTTCAAATTAATTAGCCACTGCTATTACTCGAAAACAAAATTACTAGTGAGGAATTGCCTATTTGCAGATCACTTCATAAGTTTCTTTTAGTTAAAATTCTAGTAAAACATAAAAAGGAACGGAAGAAAGCCTTGGTATCCACCATACCTAACTACAAATATTCGAAAATCTTATCAATGCAAATTCTCTATCCCGTAATAAAAGCCCAAAACACTAGATGTTCTCAATAGGCTCTTGAATCATATTCCTATTGCTATGTAGGCATGCTTGATTGGCAGTCAAAGCCAATATTTATAAGCAGGGCTAGAAATGGACCTCGTCATCTGCATGACCAATTATAGCCGGTCCCCACGATCCAACATAGTCAATGTACTCGTTACCATCAATATCCCACATGTGAGAGCCCTTCACAGAATCAATCACGATAGGCTGGCCACCAACTGATTTGAAAGCTCGTACAGGAGAATTTACACCTCCTGGCATCAATTCCTGTAATCATTAATATAATATAGGATTCAATGACTGCAAGAATGTTTTATCGGCTTATATCAAATACCACGTAAAAAAATAACATAAGTAGAAACAGAGTGCATGAATGAAGTCAACAACATATTCTAGGTTCGAAAATGAACTACAACAGAGTCGAGAAGTATGAACTGACGCCCATCGGAAACAATGCTACATGTTTTAAATACATCAGAAAATTTCACCCAAAGAGAAGAGTTTATTTACAATCAAACCTATTGCTATCTAACGACTAGCATCATTAAAGATTCAAAGGAATTCAAATACCATTATCATAATTCTAATTCTAAATCAGAGGCCCCCAATTCCACATTATTGCAAAGCTACCAAATAACACGAAGCATAAATCTTGCAATAGGTCAACTCATATCCTAATAGGGTTTACTTGAGAGCAATACCAAGCATTACAAAGAAACAATCTCAATTTCGATAAGTGTAAGTTTCAAAAGAAACAAAAAACACTTAGGAATGAAATTATTGTATCAAGTTCCATCAATTGGACTTTTCAGCTTGAAACGCATACAGAATTCACAACAGTAAAATCGATTACCTTGGCGGCATTGAAAGCTTCTTCGGATTTCTTGAGAGTGTAAGTTTTCTTGTTTTCGTAAGAGACAGCAGTCATTCGGATGATTGTACGAGGATGCTTGTGTAGATTTTGACTGAGACATGATAACCCACCTAGTACACCACCTGTAATTGAAGCAGCCATAGCCTTACACACCTCTCCCTCTCTCTCTCACACACACAACACACGAAATTGGGTATATGAATTCCTCACAGTAGAAAATTGTCGGACAAAGGGATAAGAAAGTGAGATAAGAGTGCGTTCTTCGATCAATCCCAACCACCATTGAAATTACATTCGTTCAATTTTATCTCTGTCAGGGCTCGACTCAAATAATTTAAATGGGCCTAGCCCGTCAATAGCAAGAGAGAATTGGACCAATAAAATTCCAATTGTGGAAAGTAGAAATTAAATTTCGTAACTAAGAAGTTAAGTTTCATCTATTTTAAATTTAAGAGATAAAATTTTAAATTTTAAATTTCAGATTTTTAAGGTTTAAAATTTCAAGTCTCAGATTTTTTTTTCAATTTTTTTTTAAATNTTGTTAATTAATTAAATATATTTTATTAATTAAATATATTAAAATCACAATTTCATATAATTTGGTTACAAATTCTATATACAAATCACAAATTTTACATGTCACAATTTAAAAATTTTATAGGTCACAATTTGTTCATCGGTCACAAATAAAAAATTAAAATGTCACAAATTATTTTACAATCACAATTCAAAAAATTTATAATTCACAAATTATTTTACAATCACAAATCAAAAAATTTATAGGTCACAAATTATTTTACGGTCGCAGTTCAGAAATTTTATAATTCACAATTTGTTCATCGGTCACAAATAAAAAAAAATTTTACGTCCAACTTATTTATCGATCACAAATCACAAATATTATAAATCGCAACTTAGTAGACAGTTGCAAATTGTCAAATTAACAAATTTTTAGGTAACGTATTATTTCTTGGTCAAAATTTATATTTTTGAAATTGAATCTTTAAAATTCTGATTTTGTGTAATTTCCACTTAAAAATTCCTTAAACTTGTTTGATACAAATTTATTTTAAGGAAAAATTAAGGACATGTTCTTTTTATCATTTTCAAGTCATTTTTGTTTTCGATTTTTTAAATAAAAATGCGTTCTCTTCTTATTTTCGAAAACACGTTTTTGAAAAAAAGTTAAAAATTTACAAACAAAATTCAAAACGACAAATTTGTCCTTTTTGGTGTTTTCAGTTATAATCAAGCCAAACTTTTCAAAATGCGTTTTGGATATTTTCAAAATAATTTTTCAAAATACCAAAAAGAATACATTTTGAACAATATCAAAATAGACACTCAAAATACAAAATGAATTCAAAACTCAAAACACAAAATCGAAACACAAAGAGAACAACCCCTAATTTTTTTGAAGAATTTATAATTAAAAGAATTAAGAGAGAGAGAGAAAGAGAGTTGTGAACAACACAAGGTAATTAGCACACAACGTCCTCATCTTTCACTATTATTGTGGAAAACGTCATTATCTTTTATTTTCTTGACATTTTTACTTTCATTTCCACCTTTCATTTTGTCAAATGTTTTTTCATCAAGTTTCTCAATAAAAAAAATTGTCAAATGATAAATATACATTTTTCTTTAAATAAAAAAAGAAAATAATTGTAACCATAGTCGCAAATTTAAAAAAAAAACATAAATGAGTCCTCAAATAAATTATTGAACGTGTAATTAACATATAATGTCCATATCACTCACTATTATAGTAGAAAACGTCAATACCTTTAATTTTTTTTAGCATTTTAACACTTAATTACACATTTGATTGCCTAAATCATCATTTCTATTCATTTTCATCCAATTTTTTAACAAAGAGTCGTGAAATGATGAATATACCCTCTTATTTTAAAAAAAGAAAATTATATTTTTATTTCTAATTTTTTAATAATTTATTTGGACTCATTCGCATTTTTTAAAATTTTAAATAAATTTATTTGGGACTCGTTTGCACATTTAAAAAATAACTTAATTTCTAATTTTTTAAATAATTTATTTGGGTGTCATTTGCACATTCTAAAAATTTAAAAAAAATCATATTTTCTAATAATTTATTTAGGGCTCGTTTGCACTTAAAAAAAATTAATTTCTAATTTTTTATGATTTATTTGGAATTTGTTTGTATTTTTTAAAAGGGACCGTGGTTGCAATTAATTCTTTAGTTTTTATTTAAATAGTAGGGTATATTCATTATTTTACAACTATTTATTGAAAAATTAGATAAAGATGGAAATAAATGATGATTTGTGCAATCAAATGTGTAATTAAGAGGGAAAATGTTAAAAAAAATGTATTAACGTTTTCACAATAATAGTGAAAGGAATGGATATTATGTACTAATTACCCTTTTAATAATTTATTTGAAATTCATTTGCGCTTTTTAAAAGAAATTAGGATTATGATTACAATTAGCTTTTTATTTTAAGAGAATGATATATTCATTATTTCATAATTTTTAATTGAGAAAATAGATGAAAATGACTTTTGGCACAATGAAGGGTGAAAATGCAAAAAATAAAAAAAAGAATGATAATGATATTTTCCACAATAAAAACAAAAGGCGATGTACTAATTACCCACAACATAAAATGTATGGTTAAAATAATTTTGATAAATTTTTTTGATAAATAAGCATTTAATCTATAAAAAAGTACTGTATGGATTCTTTCCAGAAGGACCTACATTGTTATGCTTATGAAAAGATGAGGATGATACTGTAAGATACTGAAGGTTGAGGACTCATTTGAACATATCGTTTACAATTTTCCCTATTTTCAGTTAAAAATAATAATTAAAAAAATATCAACGAATGAAAAAGAGAGGAGTGCAGCAAAACGCGTCGGGCAAACACGCTCCACAAAGATTGGAATCGAAAACAGCCAATTAGAAATCGATTCAGGATCTTCCGTTTCAAAAATGGGTCCTAACAATCGCTTTCGCCACTTACCGATCCCACTTGACCTGCCAAAACAAGATTCAATCGAATTCTCTTCTCCAGAAAAAATATAATTAGCTGATGCCCTTGTTCTGTTCTACTTCGTACACCCAAATTATGGATATTGATAGGTAGTCATTCTGTTACCAGTTAGTCAAATGGAAGCCTCGTACATTTTGTGTGGCGGCGTTTCCACCTTGGCATTGAAGTCTCCGGGCACCCTGAGCCTACGCTTGCGTCCCAATGAATTGATTTCTCTGTACAGCTACAGCCGCAATAATGGGGTATTCTTTAGTTCCCGGTTCCCACGTCGGATTTTGGCCAGCAGAAGCAGTGGCACAGAAGTTGTAAGTACGAAGAGAAGATCCCGGGAGAATAGAGAAGATAGTGGTGCGGCGAGCAAGAAAAGCTTCAAGAGGGTAGCTGAATCTTCAGAATCTGGTAGACAATTGGGCGCCCAAAGAAATGGGCCGGTGAGCGTGCGTTCTCTGTATCAGAACGGAGACCCATTAGGGAGGAGGGATTTGGGTAAGGGAGTGGTGCAATGGATATGCCAGGGCATGAAAGCAATGGCTTCGGATTTTGCCATGGCGGAGATGGAGGGGGAATTTTCGGAGCTCAAACAGCGAATGGGGCCGGGTTTGACATTTGTGATTCAGGCTCAGCCTTACCTCAATGCCATCCCCATGCCCCTTGGCCTCGAGGCCATATGCCTCAAGGCTTGCACTCATTATCCTACCCTCTTTGACAATTTTCAGAGAGAGCTCAGAGATGTTCTCCAGGATCTCCAGCAGAAGTCATTGATTTCAAATTGGCGTGAAACTGAGTCATGGAAGCTGCTCAAGGAACTTGCCAATTCAGGTATCCATTATCCTCTTTCTCCCGCCAATTGTGATGCATTCTTTTGTTTAATTTTGAACTGATTTTGTGCATTTGCAGCTCAGCACAGAGCCATTGCAAGGAAGACTACCCAATCGAAGTCTGTTCATGGTGTTCTTGGACTGGACCTGGACAAAGTCAAAGCCATTCAGAACAAAATTGATGAATTTACCAAGCAGATGTCGGATCTGCTGCGTGTAGAAAGGGATGCAGAACTGGAATTTACACAGGAGGAGCTGAATGCTGTTCCTACACCTGATGAGAATTCCAATTCGGCAAAACCAATTGAATTTCTGGTTAGTCATCCCCAGACTGAGCAAGAACTCTGTGATACTATCTGTAATCTGACTGCAGTCAGCACATCAACAGGTGAAATGACCTTTTGGATTTATGCTACTCTCACATAGCTGATGGATGACGATATGGTGAGTTACCTCTTTTCCTAACAATTTTCAGCTCGTCCACACACAGGGTTAGGAGGAATGCATTTGGTTTTGTTCAAAGTTGAGGGAAACCACAGATTGCCTCCCACTAACCTTTCTCCTGGAGACATGGTTTGCGTGAGAACATGTGATAATAGGGGGGCTGGCACAACATCCTGCATGCAAGGGTTTGTTAATAATTTTGGAGAGGACGGATGTAGCATCAGCGTGGCTCTTGAATCCCGTCATGGTGATTCCACCTTTTCTAAGCTTTTTGGCAAGCATGTCCGTATAGACCGCATTCATGGATTGGCTGATACAATCACATATGAGGTACTGGATAGCAGCGACTCTGTCTCTCCCTTTCGCCCTCCTTCTTGTTAGTTTTCCTCTTCAACAACCTCTTATTTGAAACTAAGAAATATTTTTTTAATGCAAGTGTTGCGCTCAGAAGCCGTATGAATAATTTGGCTCTATGCTATGCACAATAGAATAATTTGTAAGTTCTGGATCTTCTTTGATTTCTTCAATGTGTCAACAGTTTCCTCTCAAGCTGGTGCTAGATATTGTGCATTCCCAACTTGCCTAGGATTCGATGATGTAGAGCCCATCACTTCTGTAGTTTCTGCCAGTTGATCTGATTAACACAAGGAGTGCATATCATCCATAGTCTAGCTTCTACTTGATAAAATGTCTATTAATCTCCACAATTCCTTGTTGCACTATATAGTTTCATAAGACTATTGACATTAATATGTAGGTCAAAAAGATAGTTTTGATCCATAATAACTCACAAATACCCAAGGTCATAGTTCAAAATACTGCCTCTACACTTGATTAGTGCCAACTTCTGCTTTCTGTGAAGTTGCAAACATCTCTAGTGTGTCGAGACCTATGATAATATACAATAGTTAGCCATAGGTTATCCTCAAGCGGTATACGTTTAGTTTTGGTACTCGGAGTGCAGAAGTGGCATTGGAAGCCATCAATTCAAAACTAATAATAATGGGAATCTCTATGCTCGGATTTGAATCATCACATTTCTTTTGTGTTCTCCTTTTACTCAAGCATGGACCTCTTCTAACGATTGAAGAGGTTCGTTACTTAAACTTGACCCTTTTTAAGATCCAAGTTCGGATCATTACCGTCCCAAAACCCTTAGAGAAAATAGTCAGGTTCACATTATCTTCAACAAAATATTGACTGTTTATTGTTGGTCAAGTTCTAATCACGAAAGTTTCATGGTGTTTCATATTGAGTTACAGTCATTGTGCCTTGTTTGGTCCTTAGAATGAAAATTTTCGGTTGATAGACATAAGTTGCAACATACCAGATTTCCTTAGTTGTGGGAGAAGTCACAATTCCTTGGCTAATCTGATGCAGAATTGAGTTCAACTTTTAGGATATCATAGTCAGTTCTCAGCATCCCACAGAGCATATCATAGTCCACATTTTGTATCTACATTGGAGTTTGATAAGTCTCCCTATTCACACTATACCTGCCATTAGTTAATTTGTTAAAATAGTGCTTCTATCTTTCTGTAATGTCCTCTATGTAGTACAAAACTCTTTGATTCTATCTTTAATACACTTGGTTTAGATCCCTAGTTTCTTTTCCATTTTCCACGATATTTTTTTGAAACAACTTTATCCCTATATTAATGAAAAAATCCATAGCAAATATCATTACATCATGCAAATTGAGAAGATCCTCTCTAGTTTAAGTAGTCTATACAACTTGTATTCATTCTGCGGAATGCGACAATTCCAGTAGAAGAAGTAAATCCCATTGTTAGAAGTAATTCCCTTGACCTTAATAGCAAGTTGCCTTGATTTCTTGATTTTCTGCAATTGTCCGTCTGCTATTGAAACATTTATATTTCATTTTCATCCATCTCTTCATGCAGCGCAATTGTGAAGCCTTGATGATGCTTCAGAAGAAAGGTTTGCAGAAGAAAAATCCTTCAATAACTGTTGTGGCCACAGTATTTGGAGATAAAGAAGATGTTGCATGTATGGAAGGCAATAAATTGGTAGATTGGGCTGAAGAGGATTTGAACGGGTTGTTAGACACTGGATTTTATGACACCTCCCAGCGAAAAGCAATTGCGCTAGGTCTGAACAAGAAGCGGCCAATATTGATAATTCAAGGGCCTCCTGGGACTGGAAAGACAGGTGTACTGCGGGAAATAATTTCGGCTGTCGTTAGACAGGGTCAAAGGGTGCTTGTTACAGCACCTACAAATGCAGCTGTGGACAATATGGTCGAAAAACTATCTGAAATTGGAGCTAATGTTGTGCGAGTTGGTAACCCAGCCCGAATATCCCCTGCTGTAGCTTCAAAATCTTTGGTTGAAATTGTAAACACCAAACTTGCAGATTTTAAATCAGAATTCGCGAGGAAGAAATCTAATTTAAGAAGAGATCTTAGTCATTGTCTGAAGGATGATTCTCTAGCTGCTGGCATACGTCAGCTTCTGAAACAGTTGGGAAAGACAATGAAGAAGAAGGAGCGAGAAACAGTGAGAGAAATACTATCAAGTGCTCAAGTTGTGCTTGCCACTAACATTGGAGCGGCTGACCCACTTATTAGATGTCTTAACTCTTTCGATTTGGTTGTTATCGATGAAGCAGGTCAAGCCATCGAACCTTCTTGCTGGATACCAATATTGCTGGGCAAGCGTTGTATTCTTGCTGGAGACCAATTCCAGCTTGCCCCAGTCATCTTATCTAGAAAAGCCTTGGACGGTGGTCTTGGGGTATCTTTCCTTGAGAGAGCAGAAACTTTTCATGAAGGGGTTCTTGCAACCAAGTTAATGACACAGTATAGGATGAACGATGCAATAGCCAGCTGGGCTTCAAAGGAGATGTATAACGGCTTACTGAAGTCCTCCTCGACTGTTACTTCTCATCTCCTTGCTGATTCTCCGTTTGTCAAGGTACAGTATGTTTGACAATTTATTTCTCTTTGGAGCTTATGTTGCTTCCAATCTTCATATTGTTTTATATAGGGAATTACATCCCCAATATTTTTCAAGGATCTACACATACAAACAATTGAACCTGTCGTCTTTGGGCTCCAAAGAAAAATATTTTCTTGTATTATGATTAGGGGAGATTAAGGTTTAGGATACTCTTAAAATTCAGGGTTCACACTTGGGGTTCAAGACTTGAGTTGTGTTCCCATTGTAGGTGTTGCAGATGAGCTTAAAGGCTCATTGCTTAAATCTCTTCTCTTTTTATACAATGTTACAAATTGGTGGTCCCCACTCCAACTAAAAGAAAACAAAATGTGCATAAAACTATAAAAAAATACCTTATTTTTAATGTAGCCAAGATTATATGTAGACAACTTGAATAGACTTGAAACTTTTTAACCTTTCCCATGGTCTGTTTATTTATTGGTCCTTGATTTATAAAGAAAGGTCAAACAGATAATTTAGCTCCAGTAGTAATAGCAAACAATTAAACTTTTGTTATCTAATACAAAATCAACTATTTGTTTTTTATTTTCCAATAATTTTCTTATCTCCATCTCTAATCCATGGGAAACACCATATGCCCTCCTTCCTCCATGAAGAAAAGGAACCTAACTTGTCAAAGGTTGCATGGAAAAAAGATTAAAATTCTATTTCTTCCTGAGTGGTAGATGATGGCTTGTGCTCCTCCGAGAGGCAACATTTTCTTTTTGCCTTCAATATAAGCTTGCACAGGAAATGCCCAAACTCAATCCTTAGTAACAGTTAATTGGACGTAGTCAATGATAAATTTCAATGTTAGCTTATGCAAATAGCCAAATGAACTTAACAAAAGTTCTTAACTGATGCTTGAAATAAGTAGGTTAATAAATTGTTGTACAGTGATACAAAAAAGGAAGAAAATCGCCCATTTGAAGAGTGTCCATGTGATGAAATCCTTTTAGTTTTCCTTTTAACCGTGCAGTTGCTATTATTGTCAACTCTTACGTCGTAGGAAAAACTCATCACTCATCTTAGAGCTGAGCCTGTTAAGGGAACTGGATTGCAGGCATTCTTCAGATTTTAGAGAAGACTTAAGACAATGAGGGAAGAGCGGCTAGTCATCTTATAAATAATTGAGGACATAAATTATCTTTTCTTTGTTGAACAACCTCGCAGATTGATGTAGTTCATAATCATGATTAGTAATTTCTTACTATAATTGTGATTTATCTTTTCTAGTTGTAATATGTTTTATTCTTAAATCTTGTTTAAATTATGATTAGTTTATTTTATTTTAGAATTTAGTTTCTTTATTTTGGTTTCCTTATATTAATAGGTTTAGGCAATAATTTTGCATATAAATATAGAGGTTTTGTACACTTTTCAACACAATCACTCATAAATTAATAACAAAGCAAGTTATTCCAATATTGTTCTTAGTTTATTACATAATTCTTATTACAAGAATTTCATAAACGCTTCCACACGAAAATTGATATCGGAGCAAGAAAATTTCCTCAATCTAATGGCTGACTATGGTCCTGGTGGCAGTCGAACCGTCGACGACGAACGGAGGCTCGAACAATGAACAAGGGGATCGATGAAACCTTTCCCAACATCATGCACGCAGATGCTGACTGCGTTGAGTCTTGAAAAGAATCACGAGCCCATGGAGAAGCAGGCTGACAAGAATTTGCAGACTTTAACTACTATGAATGTTGGTTGCTTCAATAAGATTAAAATAGGGCAACAGATGGTTAGAAAGTTTTCTCAAGTCCCAGCTAAATTTGAATACACACAAGTTATCAAGGATTTTACTAAGTCTATCGATAAAATATAAAAGAGTCCAATTTAGAACGTAACAAAATTTTTAAAACACGTTACGCCATCAACAACAAAGTATGCAAAGTGATGATAAATCATAATGGTATAAATTTTGTGTCCAAAGCATTGGTGAAAACTTTAAATTTGAAGACTGAAGATTACTCTCATCTTGCTATCAAGATTCACAAGTTAAAAGGGGGCAAGAAATTAAAAATATGGAGGTATGTAAAATTTACTTTCTCATGGAAAGTACTACAAAGATGAGATTATATGTAATATGGTAGAGATTGACGATTGTCATGTACTTTGGGGATAACCATGGTATTATGATGTAGATGTCACTTACATAGGTTGAGATAATAGGTATATGTTTAGGTGGTACGATAAAAAGATTATCTTGATGTCATGTGATGAGCAGATTATGAATGACAAAGAGAAAGACTTCTAAGGCAGATGATGAGACTAAAAAAGAAGCAATTCGAGATAATTAAGATGTCACCAACCATATTACTAAAATCGAAAAAGAAAAGTATTTCCAAGTTGAAAATCCGAGATCTGTTGATTCCCTGTATATGGACACTGCAATTGAAAACTTCAAGATCAAGCCGCACTCCAAGGATGAACAAGTTGAAGAAATTAAATTTTACAATCATGAAGGATTTGAGTCTGCGTACTAGTTCTTTTGTGTTGAAGAAAGCATCACTAAACATTATAACAGAAGGTAAGAAGAATGAAGAATTGAAAATAGCATCAGTGGTCTCTATCGAGAGCGAATTCAATAATGACTTTAAAGAATGCAACTAAAGAATATAACGACATTTATCGAGCATGTCAAGAAATTGAAATTTCTTCAATATTAGTATTGATAGAAATTTTTTTGAGTATTTTCCTCCCGATTAATTGATTTTTTCTTCAAGAAAACTCGATGACAAGTTTTATTCGAGTGGAGGGGATTGGTGTAATATATAATCATGATTAGTAATTTCCGACTACAATTGTGATTTATCTTTTCTAGTTTTCTTTTCTAGTTGTAATATATTTTATTGTTAAGTCTAGTTTAGATGAGGATTAGTTTATTTCCTTTTTAGAATTTAGTTTCC
Source organism: Fraxinus quadrangulata (assembly GCA_903798255.1). Classification (NCBI taxonomy): domain Eukaryota; kingdom Viridiplantae; phylum Streptophyta; class Magnoliopsida; order Lamiales; family Oleaceae; genus Fraxinus; species Fraxinus quadrangulata. Next base: position 55,733 of record CAIGRB010083064.1, on the reverse strand, counting down.
TAGTTTTGGTTTCCTTGTATTAATAGGTTTAGGGAATAATTTTGCCTATAGAGGCATTGTACACTTTTCAACACAATCAATTATAAATTAATAACAAAGCAAATTATTCCAATATTCTTCTTAGTTTATTACATAATTCTTATTACAAGAATTTCATAAATGCTTCCGCACCACTGATTTGATTTCACCTAAAAGAGCAAAGATTTAGATGCTACATTGCCAACAACGACAACTCAGTTCATTATCATCACCGTATCATTTATCCCAATGACCCAGTGTTGCTACCGCCACCACGCTGTCAAATTTCAAGAAATAAATACCTACATAACTTGAAATGATAGAAGTCATGTATATGGTAGTTTGGTATCCTCAACAAAGATAGTAATCAAGGATGAGGCAACTGGCCAGTTGAAGATACCCCATGAAAAAAGTTTGGAGCCTTGGTGGTTGTGCTTGGGGTGATAATTGGAGATTTGGAGGCAAGATGTTAGATAGAGAATTTTTGTGGTTTTGACCTTGCAATAGTTAGAATGGTCATTGAACTTAAAATGTTTCTGGAAAATGATGTTTTGTTTTTACAATAACACCTGTAAATATCAACGCGCTTAGATGAGAAAAAATCAATTAACTAAGTAGATAAACCTCCATCCTTGTAGAACTCGATAGGAGCCATCACTTTTTACATGGGTCCAAGAGCTATAGGGAAATATCATTTGAATATGCCCTGGACACGGTCGGTTTCTCTCATGACCTTGATCAAACATTTTCATTTCGGTTTTATTCTAAAGGAACCTGAGGGTCCCATATGTAAGACGAGAACTGGACTAATAATTATAAAAAATAAATTTTGCGTTATTTAGAATGAAACCAAACTAGTAGGTTTGGTCCTGTTCCACCTAATTCTGCCCGCCCACTCCCAACAGTTTTTGTCAAAATATCTGTGTTTGTGCAGGAGAACTTTCTTGTGCTATTTACCAGTGAAAGGGGAGGATACCTTTCTTGCTTTTCAAGTATAAGGAGATTTGATATGGCTCAAAGGTATGCCAGCTATGTATGTGGAAGAGCATTTTGATCTATGATAAAGTTGAGTGACAACTAACCAACTGATTAAGGGATTCTACACAGTGAGGTGCATGCCTTGCTTATTGGTTGTTGAAAAGGCACTACTCATATTTCCATAATTTATATGCCTTGAAAGCAAACATCATTCCCCCCATGCACGCTTCTAGGTTTCACAGCTTGCAGGCTTGATAAGACACTTTCAGAAGGATTCCTTTTAAAGTCCTAAAGACATTCTTCTTCGCGGGTTCATCCCATAAATGGAATCAATATTGATGTAGAAAAAAGTGGGTATCAGTTGCACCCTCTAATTATCTACTGTTAGTAATTATTTTCTTCATTGTGAAACATGAAATCTTAAGCATTCAGTTACAAACACTTTGCACTCTAGTCATTGACTTCAGATATTAAGATATTTGTCGATGTTATTGTAATCATCTATCCAATGAGAAAAAAATGAAATCTTATTGAAGTTGATGGATTTTCAATACAACAGATTTTAGAGTGTGATAAATAGAATAATGAGGCTGCTTGACCTTGTCTTAGTAGCAAACATCTTTTAGAGACTTTTTGACATTTGATTAACAATGTGATATTTCCTTAGTTATATCCATAAACATATCAATGTTCTCTATATTTGTTGCAGCCAACATGGATAACACAATGTCCATTGCTATTGCTTGATACAAGGATGCCATATGGAAGCTTATCCATTGGCTGTGAAGAGCAGCTAGACCCAACTGGCACAGGCTCCTTTTACAATGAAGGGGAAGCAGACATTGTCATACAACATGTCTTTTCTTTGATTTATGCTGGTAACGACATTCACTAATTTACTTCAATGTTAAATCTTTCTCGATTCTTGTATTTAGCAGAAGAAAAAGACAAAACAAAGAATATATCAATTATACCATGCACGCACTCTCAACTTGTGTGCTCAGACAATCTAGAAAAATGGCATTCTGTAGATTCTGCCTACTGAACCCTATCGTATTAATGCTACTGTCATAGAACTATTGCCTCTATGGGATGAGCTTCGGTTGAGAAAGACATGGGTATATGGTCCTATGAAACAGGTATAGTTATATAAAAAACATGCCTTCTGCAGGATAATATCACACATGATTAATGTATTGGCTTCTTACCAATTCTTTTCAATTGGTAAGGAGATTGGTAATGGCTGCAGGACAGACCTTTTTAGTAAGAAAAAAATGGGCAGATATTATATAGGAAGTTTGTTGCTGCCCATAGTATTCATTGGACATGCAATATTTCAGAGCTATGAGGTAGCTCTATTTCTTTTTAGAAGACATTTACTATATCAAAGGTATTGGGATTTATAATTGCACTGGAATTTGAAGATTCTAGGAGTCCTCAATGATAATATTCATTTCTTCAGCCTGCAATTGATAATGATATCAACTTTTCATGTTCCCATCCTCGCAAAAAATGTGGTCTTTTGTCACAAGCAGCATTTTCAAGGTTTCCCTTGGTTTTCCTCCTGGAAAATATAGCTTTGACACATGGTGAAGTAAGCTCTCTTCTGTTTGCACTTCTTTGAATCACAGAGGTTGTTAGTTACGTAGAAGAGGAAAGGGTGAGAATAGGAGGTAGAAGAGAAAGAAGGGGAAGTATATTAATTTTTTGCGCATTAATATTACTTCCAATCTTTCTAATCAATAAATATTGGTATGAAAATAGAACTTTGTCAACGTGGAAGCTGTTCCTTTTTATTTTTACAGTTCTGGATGCGTAGGATTAAAATGAGTCCTAGTTGACTGAATGTTTGCTATGGATGTGCGTGTTTGTTTCTGTTGGTTTGGGATGAATCAAAATCATCAAATACCGGTTAATGCAAACCATTTTATTCATTTTAAAGTAGGAAGTGAGCAGAAGTACCTTTATATAGTTAACGGTAAGTTAAGGGACGGTTCTTTTTTTTGGATGTGCAGTACAATGATCTTCAATTAATATAAATGATTAATGCAAGGGAACCAACTATTTATCTTGACTGAGAAAGCAAAATCCAATCAGAGCACCGAAATGATTGATGTTTTCAGGTGGTTCATGTAGAATTTGGACACCAGGAGGAGCAGTTGTAGAGTAGTCCCATCAAAGCAACTGGTCAGAATTCCAAACAGAGTGCCATGTTTATTATAAAAAAAATTCTTTGGTTCTGCCTTGCAGTTTGTCCTCCTTATCCTCAAACCAAACCTTTAGTAGGCTAAAGAAAAGTTACTATTACCCGCCACTGGTTTGTGCTTGCTTTCATTTTTCTTTATTACCTCTTCAGCAGCCATGAGATGAATTAGATACGAGGAGTCTAAGGATTTGATTTCTGATAGCACAGTTCGCAGAGAAAATTAGCAAATGTTCAGGACTGAGTGTAGATAATTGAAAACAGAGCCAAATTTGAGGCAGAGATCTGTAGCTAGCTTGTGTTCACAACATGTTCTATTAGAGAGAACTGATTAAGCTTCTCCTTCCAGTTAAAAAAGCTATTTATAATATCAACTAAGAAAATTCTCCCATAATTCAGCTCCTTGTAGTTTTACCAACTTCATTTGAAGTTGAACTGCTGAAGACATTTTTTCTTCCACCTCTATCTTTATAACTCATCTTAATTATTTAGAAGAACGAAACAAGATTCTTAAACTAAATCCATGGATTTAAAAGACGTTATACTTTTATAGGAACTTGCAAACATCAAAGTCATGGTAGTTGCTTAAATTTTATTATTTGCAGGAGTTAGCCCCACAGCCATCGTTGTGCAGTCTCCTTATGTTGCTCAAGTGCAACTCTTAAGAGATAGGATCGAAGAGTTTCCAGTAACCTCTGGCGTCGAGGTGACAACTATTGATAGCTTTCAAGGCCGTGAAGCAGATGCGATGATTATATCAATGGTAAGCTATTCAAATAGCATTGCAATTACATAGAAGATTAAGGGGCTGAATGCTGCTTGTCTTATTTTTACTTGGATCATTTTTTTAATGGAGCTAAGTGTAGATTTTAACTTACTTTATTATACTTTATCTGCATATATGAAATATTTTCTTTTTCAAACACTGGAAAGTCGTGATTGTTCCTGTGAAGCACATCCCACATCTCAACTAATTTGGTCAGCTGCGATACTCATTCTTCTTCTAATTAATTAGAATTAGAATAGCAACAATCCTATCCTTCCATTATGCTTGTTCTACTATATGACTATTGTGACCCCAAATGATACTATAACATGAATTCACATTTTCCTTAACCTTGAATTGTTTGTATTATTAACATGTGTGGCTTTTGTATTGAACATGCTTGTTATTTGCAGTCTTATTTCTGTTTAATTTAGAATTAACATACTTTTAATAATTTTACAAGCATGACTACGACCGTTAAAAGGATGAGGGATCCTCTAATCTTCAAACAAAATAAGATAAGAATACGAACACATTTTTCCAACTAAGACAACAGAAGGATCTTAAACTGCTTGTCCTAGAATCCATGAGGGTGATGAAAACTTAGATTTGTCTCATAACTCAGAAGGTTCTTGCTCTTTTGCTTCAACATATCCGACTATTTCTCTCTATCTATCCAAATCAGCCCCGAAAAAAGTTGAGACAATCAATTTCCACTTGACTATGCCCCTTTCCTTTACCAAATCCCTTCATATTTCCAATGAGAAATCCAATGGCTACAGCTAGAAACTAAAACTAACTTGTCAAAGGAGTCTACATAAAAGTACAACAGCAGCTCTTGGTACATCCTAAGGGGTATACTTGCATTACCACAAGATATTAAAACAAAAAAATTGAGACCGAAATGAATTTGTACATCAACTGTGAATGTGCTTGCCAACTTTACCTTTGAGCAGAAAACTGCAATCTTCCATTTCCGTTTGAGCTGGAGTTACCATTGAATTGAGATGATGTGATCCCCTCTCTTGTTTGAGATGTTAACTGGAAGAATTATGAGAATTGCCTTCTGCCATTGTAGAGTTTGCTTCACTAACTTTTAAACACCCCCCCACCAATGCTAGGTTTCGATATCTAATCGAATGGCATGTTTGATTGTCAGTTTACTTATTTCATTAGAATAATTCAAAAAACATTGAAGTGTGCTTTTTGTTAATTAGATTTTGTATACCTTCTTGTTTTAGGTTCGTTCAAACAACATGGGAGCTGTTGGGTTTTTAGGAGATAGCCGGAGAATGAATGTAGCCATAACAAGAGCACGTAAGCATGTGGCAGTTGTTTGTGATAGCTCAACAATATGCCATAATCCCTTTTTAGCCAGGTTGCTGCGCCATATTAGATATTTTGGTCGGGTGAAACACGCTGATCCTGGCACTTTTGGTGGATCTGGCCTTAGCATGAATCCAATGTTGCCTTCAGTTAGTTAACTCAATTATACCTGTCATTCTTCTATTACAAGTAGTGGTGGTGCCCATTTGCCTTAATTCATTCCTACATTGCTATAACTCTTGGTTTTCAGGCAAAAAGACCTGAACTGAATGTTGCACATAAAAAATGTTCTCTGTAAATGCAACACGTACACGAATTGGTTTCAGTTTGTACATAGGTAAAAGAAGCCCAGTTTGAATGTACTTTATGTTCATTGGAGTTTTTAGATTTTAGCTTGAGTTGATGTACTACTGCCATTAAAAGCAAGATTCATTGACTTTTTTATATAATCAGTTCTTGATGGTTATTCATATTAGGTTTGTAGGATACTTTTTCAAATCAAGGGACAGGTTTTAAGAGTTTCTTGCAATGCTATCAGGGAAACTTTACTAGTACATTGCACTTTGGTGTGCTCCAAGATGGCCCATCATAGATCACCCCTAGTTCTGACATGGCACATCATGCTATGCCTAACACTATTGAGTATTGAAGTTTCATCTTAAAAGAACGTCATTGTTAACATGATTAGTTGAAATCCTTGTATGTTGATAATTATTATTGTATTTAAAAGGTGTGATTATACCTTAAAAAACATGTCTTAGCAAATGTGACTTAACACACGATGATGGCTTTGAGCTATGCAGTTTTATAAAACACGATGATGGGTTTGAGCTATGCAGTTTTAGAAAACATAAGAGAACAATTGTGAAAATTCTTTATTTTTTCAAAATTCTGCTAAGGGTTTTGGGAACTCGAGGTACAATTATTGCAAGAGGCTTATCTATAGTCGTATATATGCTCCCATTTGGCCCCCATTATTCTATCATTATAATGAGAATTTGATTTTGGAACAGTAATCTTTTGGAGAATATGTGATTAAAAAATGAAGGAAAAGTTTTGGGTTTGTATGAAATATTATTTTATTGAAAAATGTATGATTGATAAGAGGAGAGTAAAAATGTATTATAATTTAATGAGGGCCAAACAAATGCGAAATAAATATGCATTGTTCAAAATTTGGAATCCCCAATCATACTAGGCCATGGGTTTTTTCCTTCATTTTTTTGAACTTAAAGTGAGTCTATTTGAGCCAGATTAAAATCTGATTTTAATCTAAGTCAAAGTCAAACAATCATTATTAATCACGTCTTTCATGGATTTCGCATCTTTTCAACCATATATTTTAAAAACTTCTATCACAATCCACTAAAAATCTAATTTTAATCTTCACCAAACACTCTTAGAGATAAAAGAAAATAAAATTTATTAATAAAACTATTGTAATACACATTATAAAATATTATAAATAAGGTGACTATATTGACATCATAGTTAAATTCATCACAACTTTATTGCATTAAACATCTCTAACCTTTATTGCCATATACACCTCACTCTTTTCATCATAATACTATCATCGATTTTGCATTAACTAGAAGATCTTGTCCTACACAACTTTTTTCGTCCAAATATTCTATTAATTGGGTATGAAAAGACTTGCTTGCCCCCTTTTATTTTTTAAAAACCAAAAAAGATAACAAATACAAAGTGCGATAAAATAGTTTTATTTTATTTTAAAGCATGCTAACAAAATTTTTAATGAAGATTTCATTAGAAACAATAAATGTTGAAAGATTGAGGATATAAAAATGGAGTTAAGAGGACACAAGTATTATAATAACTAAAAATTAAGAATTTTTAATACAGTAAAAATGTAGTGCATTTTAATACACCATGCTCCCTAATCCGAATGCTCATTTTCAGTCTTTCGCGCAGTGAGTTAGAATATTCAGCTACATCATTAATGGCCTGAAATTTAGGGCATGTTTGATGTAAATTTTTCAAGAATAAATTTTATGAAAAGTGAATTTTTTGGAGAATTTGTTATTAAAAATAGGAAAAAATTATGAGACAACATGAAAAATTATTTATAGGATTGAAAATGAGTTTGAAGAAAATTATTTTTAAGTCAATATGATGCAGAAAGTCTGAATTCAACACTCTTGACTCCTCTAGAGTTGACCTCCCCCAGAGCCTATAACATGAGAAATGGACAAGAGGAAGTAAGAAGATACAAAGAAATAATGAATAACTTTTACACATGAAAGGCATTGCAATCCAATGAAATGGAGTTATTCATATTTTTTTATCCATACAAGATTGTTAAAAATTGTCAGAAATTGTGCTAATGAAATAAGTTGAGGATAAAGAAGAAAGAGCAACGTGTGAGATGAACCATTTCGAAGGCCACTCAAGGTTCAAATGCTCAGCAAGTTATTATCAACACAATATTTCATCTTTGTTCAATCTTTGTCCATAGTACAATCTGAAATTTCTTAAACAATTAAGAATAACAGCAAGACAATATGGATTATGAGGCTTAAATCCGTACAGTTGATCAGATCAGTTTGTGGATGACGATCATGATGACGATGCTTCGGCAGGAGTCCTCGTAGTCATCTGGTCAACTGCATGCACCGTGTTCTGGAGCTCTTCCCATATGGCCTTGTACACCATCCTCTGCCTATTGACAGCAGATTTTCCCTCAAAACTTGAAGATATAACATCTATGCTGCAAACATAATTAATATATCTCGGCATCAGAACAACATATATCCACTGGCATTATTCAACAGATGTATGCACACTCTGATGACAAGGAACCTCACCTAACATGCCGACCATCACCATAAGCATCCTTCACAATCACAGATTCTGCCTTTAGATGTTCCTTTATCTGTTTCAACACATTTTAACAGTTTGCATCGTTATTAAATCTTTTTCAAACTAAAATAGATCAATAGAAATTAAATGGTACAAATGCATAATCTCTGCCAAAAGTCACAAAAGATTAAACTCAGCAATGATCTGCATTTTTATTTTGATGAGGACACTTTTTTACCTCTTCCCATTATACAAACGAAAGTCAAAAAGACTTCTAGCTCACAGTTCAATTGGACATATATACATTATAAAAGAAGAAAGCACGAAAAAGCAAACACGAGATAAGAAATCCATTCATCAATGGGAAGCAACTCAAAACGTGCTCCATGTCTTACAATATTCAAGCACCGCCTAATAAAAATTCAGTTTTTTTATTTTACAACATTTTGAAGTCTATTGAATGTTTACCTCATGCTTTTGCTACAGATAAATTCTTCAGTTTTAATTCAAAAAAACGAAAGAATTATTGCACAATGGAAAATGTATACACCATGCCCAGTGCTTACTCAATTCTACACCCTTTTTTTGCTCAGACGGACTCGACTAAAAAATAGTACCACATAGTTCCGAATTCAAGTTTCAACAAGTGATGTAGTGCTGTAATTCAAGTAAAGCGACACTGCGTGAGCAGCTCATAATCCCTAATTACTCTCGGGTTTGAACAGGTGTAGCATTCTGAATGCCATAAAGGACAATGCTTTGGTAATCTTGAAATCTGTTACAGGTATCTTCAATCAAATCATAAAAGCAGCCAACTAAACCAACTCCAGATTGGATTCGTAATTTCCTTGCTTGGATACTACCTTCAATTCTAGTAAAATCTGTAGGTTAAACTGTGACGCCTTTTGTCAGATACAATATACCCAATAATTATAGAAAATCCTAATTCAACATTTCATCAATTCAGATGGTACTAATTCAACATTACTATGTTTCATTTTGATTCATGATGGAACTCGGAGCTAATGCTAGAAATCCACAACAACAAAAATTATAGAAGGAAGTGAAGAACCTTATTCTCCATAGATTGAATCAAGGAAGATTCCACCGAGGCAGAACTATCAAACTCATTTGTTGCTCGGATGCAAAAATTCCGACGACGATTGACGATTGGAGAAGCCTCCGCCACTGCTGCGCGGAGAAGAAGCAACGAGCGAGAACTTGAAAGATGGTAGCTCCCCCGCAACGTCGTCGTTCCTTGAAGAGATGCAAGGGCGCGGCTGCCCCACAGTCCAAAAGCCGCCATGCTCGGCCGCATCAGCAGTGCCCTCGCCATGGATAATCGATTTTCGATTTCTTGTGGTCGATTTTGGGTTTCGTTTGATTTTAGCCCTTAAATAGATTTTAAATGGTTGAAAAATTGAGGATGTTAAATTTAATTATTGACTTTAACTTTAATTCAAACCAAACAAGAGCTAAGCGACTATTTTAGAATAAGTTTCGTAAAAAGTGATTTTAAATTAAATTGCCCAATCCAAATGTCAAGATTCACTAACTTTGCCCTACGGACCAAAATTGTACATGAACTTGAGTTTGTATCTAATTCATACATAACAAAAATTTGTTTTTTATCCATGCATGAAAAGCGAATTAATAATCGACTTGACAAACGAGTGCTTAAGTGGCATAAACACTTGACAAGTTAAATACGTAAATGATACATGAACTTTATCATTATATCAAAAGCATAGATAAATTCAACTTCGTATCGCGAAACATTTATAACGCTTTGTAATTCATCGGTAAGTTGTCCACGGCAGTGGCGGATCCAGGATCGTTGGTCAGCTAGGGCGATCGTCGACCGTTGATCATTGACTGTCGTTAACAGTAATAACAAGGTCGTTCATTAATATGTAATTAAATAATATTTATAGATGTTTCAAACTAGGTGCTAGTATTATTATTGGCTTAGCACCTGTTCGAATGACCTTATAAATTGCTATATAAACAAATGTGAAGTTAATGACCCTCAAAATTTTTCAACTGTAAAAATGATAAAAAGAAAAGTTAATATGCTAGTATTCTCATAGAAGTTATCAACTTACAAATGGATTAATATTTTCTGAACGTAAGACACAAAAATAATTCACTTAACTAGGCACTATTGCAAAAAGCAGAATTACTCAATTTTCCTTGTACTAATCTATCTTTCATTATGTGTATCTTTCATCCCAAAACCTAAAATCATACTGGGAGTAAAGTACCACTAGTGAAACGGCGAGAGGGGAAAGTGAAAATTGGTGTAGCGGAGGGCCACAGAATTCTTCTGTTTTAACTAGTTCTAATTCGTAATGATGAAACGCAAATAACAAAAATAGAAACAAAAAAGGAAGAAGAAAAGCTCACAGCAACGGTAGACAATGACGGAGGTCGATGTCGACGACTCGATGGCAGCCGGTAGCAAGCAGGTCCCAACTCCAACTCAGCATCAGATTGGGCTGCGTAGTCTAGAGAGAATAGGGTTTGAAGTCTTCCGTGTATGCTTGCAATTTTGCAATCAGTTTGGGCACATGACCTATATGGGCTATCTATCTATTGATAAAATTAATGGGCCTATTTAAAAAAAAGAAAAAAAACCAAAAGCAAAAAGAATTTTTGGCCCAAATCCAACACTCATCTTCCTCCATCTCCCTTCATTCTTAAGCTCCCGTCTTTCTGCTGCCTGCAACAATGGTGACTGCCCAGGGCCCTCCCTCCCAAACTGTAAATTCGAGCGTAGCCAGCACGGGCGGCACGCCAACTCGCCGAGTGCTGGCTCCGCAAGAAGGCTTTTTCCCTTCATCATTTTGGCACTGAACTGGTTCGGCGAATGGCGCCTGGCGGCTATTGAAGACTCCGGCGGATCCAGCACGGGCGGCCGCACCCCTTCGCTGGGTGCTGGGTCCGCCACTGGTCCACGGGACTTTCATATTCGAATTTTATGGTGTCACCAACTGAAATTAGGGTACTAATAATGGAAAATTTTGTCGCTCATGTTGCATATTTTAATAGTGTTATATATTATTTTTCAATATTTGTAAACTTAGCCTATGTTTGAGTTTCATTCTTTTTCTCATTCTCATTTTTTACTCATTTTCAACCAAATATTTTTCAATAAAATAATATTTTTCATCACATCAATAATTTTTTTTTTTTAACTACATATTTCTCATCACATCAACAGTAAAAATTCATTCTTACTCCCAAAATATGAATCAAACAGGAGCTTATACATATGTTATAAATTTGTTCATTGATTGTCAAATATTTAATGAGTTAATCTTATTGTTCACAATAACATGATTTATGATATGAATGGACCACTATTTATTTTCTAATTCTAACGGATCGCTATTTGTATTTGTTACGTACATTTTGAGCATTATTTGTCCATGCACTTCCCAAACAACTGGTCTTACAACATAGAGTTGAGATAAATAGCAAAATAAGTTTTACACACTTACTATACATTAAAATTTAACAAACTATGCTTACTAATTCATGACTCCAATGTAATGTAATTTTATAAAGATTAATGTCAGAAAATTTCTCTATAAACGTTTCTATGTGCGATATACCTTCATACCTATTGAAAATCGCAAAAAGATCCCCGTGTTTTAAACATTTTTGTGCGAAATACCCCTACCTTCAAGATCCGTCAAATTTTCCGTTAAAAATAGTAAAATAATGTCAAAATTAAAAAGAATTAATTGTCGTTGTAGTACCAAAGTTTTATTTTTTGCAAATTATACCTGATTTTTTTATATGTGCAACATATTATCCCAAATTTTTAAAATTTATTCCCTTTTTTCACATAAAAATCAATTAAGCACATATTTGATCCACATTCCACAAAAATTCAGAGCATGTTCTCTTTATCATTTTCAAGCCGTTTTCTACTTTCGATTTTTCAAAATAGTGAAAACGCTTTCTCTTTCTTATTTTCAAAAACGCGTATTTTAAAACATGTTAAAAATTTGGAAAGAAAACACGTTTTAGGTGTTTTCAGTTATAATTAGACCAAAATTTTCAAAACGTGTTTTGGATGTTTTCAAAATAATTTTTCAAAATACCAAAGAGAACGTATTTTCAACAATCTCAAAATGAACACTCAAAACACAAAATTCAAAATGAATTCAAAACACAAAATACAAAACTGAAATACAAAGAGAACAGCCCCTCATTTTTTTATGACTCATTTTCAACCACATATTTTTCAATAAAATAATATTTTCCATTATATCAAAAAATTTTACTTATTTTTTAACCACACATTCTCCATCGATCTACTATTTCAAAATTCATTCTTCCAAAATAATATGACTCAAACACACCCTAAATTAAAAAAAAAAGATCAAAGGATAAAAAAATAAAATTTCTTCTTCTTCTTCTTCGCACCCCCAATCTCACACGCTCGTCACCGGCGCACCAAACCAAAACCCAAAAGAACTTAACATTCTTAAGCAAACCAAGTCCTCAACTTCACATTAATCACAAATACTTTTTTTTTGTCATGAGTAAGAAACATGAAATCATCAATACTCATTAATTTCAGATTTATGACTTCTTCACAATCTTCAACTTTTTTTAACATCGTGTTCATACCCGCAAGCATACGAGATCATTGACAAGTAATAGATTTAGCAAGTTGAGAATATCATCCCATCGAAAATAAATTTAATTCAATTTTACTGGCTTTTTATAGAATCTGAATTGTGTATACAAATTTTTATTTTTATGATTATTCTAAATTAATCAAAGAAAAATGTAAAAAAAAAAAAAAAATTTGCATCAAATTATGGATAATTGTATCGGATTTTAAATCCATTTGTTGCTGCCTATTTCAATTCTTGATTTGTAATATAGTTTTGTTTATACATTTTTGACAATCGATAAAGTTTCGATATATAATTTTCTTTTCGAAAACAAATTAAATATATCCTAATCACGACCCGAATATATTACTAACCCCAATGATTGGAATGTGTTAAAATTTAAATTATTTATATGATTAGACACGTAATAAATGTTATTTCTAACATCTACTGTACATATGTTATTTTTACTGCGTTCTAAATTTATTGTGGGTCTCACAGCACTACAATAAGTAACTAATTATTTAGTTGATGGGTAATCAATAATAATGCAATAAGTATGCAAAATTAATCAAGAAACACAATAGTTATACTAAACTATTAGTTTTCAATTAAACAAATGAATAATATGATTCATCTTCATCCAATACAAAAATGGATATAGCCTAACATATTAATAACCAGGAATGAGATATTGAATGGAAAAACAAAAGCGGTGTACGTACTGGATTGACTAACGTGTGCCAACAATTCTACTTCCCTATTTCCTGCTTTTTCACCTCCCAGGTGCACTCTATCCCAGAATTAAACGAAAGCGAAGAAAGAGATAA
>CAIGRB010083064.1:10021-41973 GCA_903798255.1 Fraxinus quadrangulata | reverse complement strand
TTTTTTTTTTTTTTTTTCAATATGTAGCCCATGTTTTGTATTTATAAATGCTAGAAAATAGGTCAAAATCGAATCCCATTTTGGTTCCAAAAGAGTTTGAATCACGAAAGGAAAATGTTGATTCGTATGCGAAAATGGCTCGCGAGCCATTGAACCAAATGGCTCTCGGGTCACATAAAGTGATGTCTCGCGTGTGCAGCAAAATGGCCCCGTGCACTTGTTGATTTGCGCGGTATCGTCCCTGATTAGTTTTAGGTACTTTGGTCATAACTTTCTCTTCTCAGATCTGATTGAGGTGTTTCAAAATGAGTTGGAAAGATAACTCAAATGAATACAATTCTTCTAGTGTAAAATGTTTCCAATTTAAACGTTTTCTATCCGAAAAATGGGTCTCAAGTTGAGACAAAAAATTCGGAGCATAACTTATTCGACTGGAAATTGATTTGTAACACTTCAACTATATTTCGTTCTTTTGACCTTCAATTGCATCCAATTGATTATACGTGATCTTCAATGATCATTTTGTGGTCCGAATCAATTAGTGAATGTTTATACTTTGGTCCCCAAACTTTAGATTCGTTTTGTTTTTGTTTGTTTTTCGTTCATTTCTTTCAATTCCACCAATTTGCATTGAGTTCAATCTAATAAACATAAGTAAGCTATAATTTATCCAAAATAACTAGCAAGTACTATAATTTAATGACCTAAATAAGTGTATAAAATATACTTATCACGTCATGCTTGCGGCCCATCGGTCAATTTTTTATTCTCCCTTAACATTTTTTGAATAGCAATGGTCCTCCTCAAACCATAGCCCACTCCATAAACCACACACAGATAAATTCACACGCAGCCAGCAAGATGATATGGGGTTTATTTTTGGGATTTGTTTTATACGAAGCATGGAGCACAAAGTGTCGAGATTTATGGGTGTTGATTTTTGGTGCGAAGAATTCTAGGTGGTCGGCGATTTGATTGTGCGAAAATTTTTGGCAGTTTGATTTTTGTAATTGTGCTTGTGTTTTTGTTTGATTGTGATTTTTTGTTTTGGCTGTGATTTGGTTTAAAATTTTGGGTATTCTTGTGCTTTGTTTTTTCACTAGTTCGAGGTGACGACGATGGTAGCGAGTCCTGTGGCTTTCCTAGTTTGGATTGGTTTTGCCATGGATGAAGGTGATGGGGTGTGGGTGGGGTTAGGAATCGCTGTTGTAATTTTTCCTATAAAATTTTGGGTATAATTTGCAAAACAAATAAAATAAAGAGTTTGATATTGTAACTCTTATTATTCTTTTTTAAATTTTGGGCAATTTTTACTATTTTTAATTGTTAAACTAACGGATCTTGACCTTGGGGGATAGGGGTTTCGAACAAAAAGTTTAAAATATGGGAATTTTCTGTAATTTTTAATAGGAAGGGGGATATATCGTACATGGACGAGTTTCTGTGGGTTTTTTTTTTTGCTATTAATCCTTTTTATAACGTAATGAATAGGAAAACAAGGTCCTAAGTTATGTGATTATTCAATAAAAATTAAATAGCATTTCATCAAATGTACTTCGAAATGCACGGGTTAATTCCCTGATTGATCATTGAACTTGCAAAAAGTTTTATAGGAATTACTGAACTTAAAAAATTTCTCCATTAGTCATCGAACTTAACAAAATGTAATCACATTGATCACCGAGTGATGAATATAATTATATTTTGTAAAGTTTAGTAATTAGTGAGAAAACTATATAAATTCAATGGTCCTTAAAAATTTTATGTAAAATTCAGTGACCAATCAGCAAATTAACCCGACGTTCTTGTATGACAACTCTTACAATTAGAGAGCAAGGGAAAATAATATGGAACATACTTACATATTTCCACATATTTCTTTTTTGTAAAGTTAAGATTTATTTTTCAAAATAAAAAAATAAAATAACTTGTATTAGTCAAACTTGCTTTTAGATTGCACTCACTGCATGGTCAAGTTGGTAAAAAGGTTACAATATTCTATATTATCCGTTCTATGACTTCAGGTTGTATCGAATTTTCGTAAGCCAAATTGTTGAACACAATTTTGGAAATTCCACAAATAAATTTTACAACTGATAACTGAAGTTTATAAAAGAGATTTCAAATTAATTTTTAAATTATATTTTTAAACTCTTTTAGAACTTGTTTGACGTAAATTTTATAAAAATAGATTATTTTTTTTTATTATTATTTTTTCTTTTTTTGAAAAATGTGTGGTTAAAAGTAAGAAAAAATTATGAAAACCACGAGTTGAAATCGAGTTTGGAAAAAAAAAAGAATTTTAAATTAGGGCAATTATATTCACATAACAATTTTTATTTTTTTGTATCAAATTTTAATTGCACTTAAAGTTATTAATGTTTGCTTATTATATCACTTATGTTTCTAAAGATTTTTTTTGTGCCATTTTTATTCTCAAAATTTTCATTAGTTAACATATTTTGTATTTGATAAAAATTTTATGTCCAAAAGTCCATTGAAACGGTGTAAAACAACCTATTTTTTCATCATATTTAAAAATAAATAAATAATACGAAAAAATATTTTTTCTTCAATTCAAAGTATAAAAATATAATAATTTAATATAAATCATTATCAAGGACGAGATGTACTAATTAGTGGAAGATTGAAGATAAAAATTCGACAAAAAAAAGTTAAAAAAATAATTGCTACAATAAGTAAATGTTAAGGAGTTTAAAGTTATTAAATTGTGATGTATCAAATAGAAATTGTGGTGTCAACATAACCACCCCTTTAAATTACCCGTTTGATGGCTTTTAATTTAAAACTTTTTTTTTTCTACATACTCATTTTCAACTATATATTCATTCAACAAAATATTCTGTATGTAAACTCAAAATTTTTCATTACTTTTTAATAATATATTTTCCAAAAATTCAACATACAAAATACTATTTTACCCAAATAATATCCATCGAATAAGGGCAAAAGGCGGGCTTAGTCAACAACATAGGAACTTTTAAATTTTAGGGACTGCATTTCTCGATAAAAGTTTTAGCATATTTTGATAAAAGTTGATGAACGTGTAATTGAAAAGTTGATAAAAAAAATATATGGACCCCATAAAATAATTGATTTAATTTGAGTGGTTAAAAGTTAACAAAGTTCTAGTAAATTTTGTCAAACAATCAATTCTTTTTTAGCTCCATCTCCATCGTGACGCTTTTACCGTTTATAATGAAAAATAAAATTAAGTGATTTAAAGGGAACAATTTGGAACGTTTGAGCTGAAATTGAATGCCCCCTTTTTTTTTTCACCTGCAATGATCTGCACTTTATTTTTAAGATAATTATTTCACAATATGGATAGAACAAAGAAGGAAAAAATATATTTTAGGAGCAATTTGAAAAGAACAAAGAAGGAAAAAATATTTTAGGAGCAATTTGAAATATCAGGCGAAATTTAGTGACCAAAATGGGTACTTTTATTCTTTAACCGTAACATAATTCTACTTAGCAAACCTAAAGCTGATTTACAGCGTTTCCTCTAATATTATGACCATTATATTTTAACTTGTAAAAGATGAAAAAAATCTGAAATCCCCTTCTCGAAGAAGCTGTTGAAATCTCTGTTTCTCTCTCACATTTTCAATCTCCGTTTATCGATTTCTGATTAGTAGCAACAGGGATTGTGATACCTTTGTCTTCTTCTTTTCTCTGTGTCTTTTTATTTGTTTTCTATTTTTCTTAATTGTTCGTTTTGGAGAGGAGATAATCTGTTGTTTTTACACGGCATCATTCATCCCGGTTGTATTTATGTAGGAAAAACTCGAAATTATACTATCTGATTATGTCAAAGTTCGTTTCTTTTTTGTGAGTTGTGAGTGGGTGAAAAGGATGGGACTGCAATCTTCTGGTAAATTCATTGAATTTGCCGGAGGATTATACCATCTCAGTCAGTGGCAATTCAATTGCTGAATTTTGTCCCTTGAGCTCTGAGGTCTTTTTTTTTTTTAATTTCTAATTGTTTATTTTATCACATTTAACATACGTAGAGCAGTGGTGGGTGGGGGTTTATCGGGGAGGAGGGGGGTGATGGAGGTTAATAGTAGTAGCAAGGAAGGTGACTCCCAGCCATTGGAACCGGCAGTGGATGAGAGTTCAACATCATTTTCGTCAGCATCAGTGCTGATGCCATGGCGTCCTAGGCAGCTTGCATTTAGTCCTTATTCGCCTTCTGTGAACACTGATACTAAGCCCCAATCTTTGAGAGTTGTTGTTAGAAGGCCTGTAAGTGATCTACTTTTTCTTTCTTTCTTTCTTTAAAATTTTCTGCATTCTCAAATATTTATAGTTGTTTCTAGCAAATCATGTCAACGTTAGCACTATAAATTAATAAGCAACAACTAATTTTGGTTTTTTTATTAGTTTTAAGAGCTGTTGTGTTCATATGGCATGTCTTTTGTTTGTATACAGTGTTTATTTGTTGTTCTTCCTTCCTTTTTAACGAGATTTTGATTTAGTGAAAACAATTTAAGGGGCCTTAAAATGGGTACCTCTTTGAACTGTTTTTGGTTCTTATTCTGTCAACATGTTCTCTGTCTATCCTAGAGAATGTTATGTTCAAGCCTCTTCATTTGGACAAATGATTGTAAACATGAGATCCTTGTATATCTATTTTGTAAGTCATATTTTCATGCAAAATTCATATGTATAAATTTCCCTATCTCTAGTACTATTAGTTTTATTTGAAAACTTGCATTCCTTACAAAATTAAGGTGCTCTTGGTTTCTCGTGAAAAGAATGATGTTTGTGTCCAAAGGAGATATATCTATCTATTCCACACCCTTCATGGTATCTGATGTGTAGAAACAAAATGTTGCATTCCTAACAGAATTAAGATATTTCATTGGCTGGTGTACCACATATCATGGAGATTAACACTTGGTGTGTCTAAAGGAGATGTCATTACTTTTTTCTTTCCCTTCACGATATATGTTTTGATCAATTTGTTTCACAGTGTGACATTTCAAGATGTTTATGGTCTAAGCTTGTATTGGATGTGGTTTTGATTGGGTAACACAAGGAGCTGTAATGTATTATTGATAATCCGATTAGGCTTGGTCTGGGTAAGATGGGGATGTTGGTACAAAAATGGGTGTTATTGCTTTCTTTTGGTGATTTGGAAAAAAGAAATTGGACTTCCCAAGGGAAAGAACAAAGTAGTTAATTTACGTGACAGGGCATTTTTTTCAAGATTTATACGAGCTTCTATTGTTAAGGAGTTTGAAGTTTTTCCTTTTACTTTAGTCGTTCTAGAGTGGAAAGACGTGTTTTGTTCTTGGCTTCTCTTTATCGTTTTGTTGTTAAAGGATTGTCCTCTTGATGGAATGTAATTCTGTACTTGAATAATAAACAAATGATTTTTTCTTGTAGAGAAGGATGGTTCTTATTCATGAACAATCACAGTCTTCACCAAGGTTATGTTTGGCTGCATGGATTGGACCCATGCAATTTGAATTTTGTCAAAGACAAACTCAAATATGAAGTCGAGCTAGTATATTTCGAAGTTCACCTAAGTTTTCTTTGTTTATCATGATCGGTGTAGGGATAGCAACAAAGTGGAATTTCAAACTTCTTTATTCCTTTTAGAATAGACCTTCCAGTTTTCTTATTCCACTCTCTATGTGAAGTATAACACATCCTAAAATTGATATGCCTCCCCACCATTCTGCCTCTCAATAAACATTTGGGTGTTAAAGACGCTGACATCCAGTGAAACAAAAAACTTTTGAAATATTACTGATATTGCACTGTCATTTACTTAGTAGAGTTTATCATTATAACAATTTGAGATTGTGTAGTGTGATTTTTCCTGACCCCTGCAAGGGAGAAATGTTCCTCTTCTCCTCATTTCCTTATTTTCTTCACCTTCCTGTTAATTCTATGTTTCTTTTGGAATTTTAAAGTTTCTCTTCTATATCAATAACAAAACGCCCTAAGGTTGTCCTACACATTAGAGCACGTTGATTGACCTTGATCTCAATGTGTAAGACAGTCTAACGAGCATTTATATTTTTAGTAGTTAATGAAGACTTGTTCAGTTGGAGATGGCAGCTGATAATGTGGAATAAAAAAAGAGAATCTATTTAGGTATGTAGCTGACCCCTGTAAGATGGAATAAGAGTGAACAAAGATTTAGCTCTAAACAAGTTTGCTAGGATAGTCTGGCATTAGCTGTGGTCTTGACTAAATTGTCGAAGCGCTGAGTGGATAAAGATTTATGTTTTTATTATTTTCATAGGATAATTAATGGCATGTAGAAGCTGTTGCAGATATTGGGGTACTGTTCAACAAATAAAAATACAGTTGTGTTATAATCTTTAGTGATTCTGTGTGTTTCATAAATGTAAAACGTGATTTCATGGACATACTAGAGTTTGAAATCTCACAGGTCTTAGTTTCAGCTCTTTTAATTTTAATTTTGTAATATGAATTGAAAGATAAATTTTATTGTCTCATTCATTTTATAATTCCTTTTTGGTCTATTTCCTCCATTAACTTACTGTTTTCCAACTCAAATTTGTTATCTTCTAACAGTCTCACAGCTTTTAGTTGGATGAAATTCTCAGCCACAAGTATATATATCGTACACGCTTGGAAATATTTTGTCATAAAATGAAAAATTACTCCTTAGGAATTTGGGAGCTTTTCAATTTTATGGCATCTGATTTGTATCCTGATTTTTTTTTTCTGATTTTTATTCATTTTTTTCCATTCGAATGAAAGAATGCTTACATAATTTTGGTTCTAGTCTTATATCCTTATTCCGCTTTTGTACCATTGTTATGCTTGGTAATTAAGAAAGTAACTCATTAGGGAGAACAAGTGATGGTATCAACAAATTCCGTGGAGTCAATGGAGTCTATTTATTAATTATCTTTTACTTTGGGTTGAAAATATATTTTATTGTTGATGAGTGATTGAATTGCTGAAATGAATGTAATATGGTAAATACATAATATGGTCTAATATTATTATTAGGTATTGACTCACGTACTCAGCACATTCATGTTTCTTTTTCCTTTTTTGTTGGCATCTAGCGTGTAGAAATATTTGATAGCCACAAGAACGGTAGATGGTACAACTTATTTGGCATGCCAGTTTTCTGAACCAGGATACTATGTGAAATGAAAATTTGAACTAGTGGATCCCCTTCTTGACATGTTTCTTTTAATATTGCAGTTGGTGGCACGATTGACTAAGGACATTGTTGAGATATATCAAATCTGCAACCCTCAATTTGGTTATTCAGAAGAATTTAATCCGAAGAGGTTCCTGACGTCTCCATCCACTGGGGTGTTGAATGATGGCTGTGATAATGCAAACTCAGACCTGATACTTACTGTAAATTTACCGTTGGTTAATTTGGAGACTCAACGAAGGTTGATTTTGTTTAATTACTGCCATTTTATTGATTATAGCATACTTTACGTCTCCTTTATATTAATTTGGTAGAAAGATGTTTCTTCTCTCTGTGGTGATCATGAGAGTATGATGAGGGCTCTGTCATTGTCATAAATGGCCAGCTGGGGATGTGAAATGCATTATTTAATGGTTGCTAATTACATATGTAATATTTATAAAGAGAGGTAGATGTCCTCCTAAATACAGACTTGTTTCATGTTCTTTATATTTTGTGTTTCAGCTTGGATATCCAAAATGTTGCTTAGATTCTGGTGCCAGTGTCAAATAGACTGTCTTAATTTGGACACTTGGATTATTATAGGGGATCAGATCCTAGATGAATTGGACAAAAATGAATGCATTTCGTTTTCGAGGTATAGTAAATATTAATTATACATTGAAAAAGTTTGACAGGAGACGTGTCTTGTTATTTACTCGGTAAATTGTACTTTTGCCAACTGTTTCAGAATTGTATTATATGTAGGAGAGTGACATCTAACTTGGAATGTTCACATGTCAAGGTTTGTGTTGTAGACAGGTACAACATGGTGACAGAAGAGTAGGGACAACCTAGGTTATTTGTTTATGCACTTGCAGGATGGAATACTTTCACATAAATGGAAATATCTGTAAGCACTGCCTTTTTGGCATGGAATGGAGACTATATGAAACGAACTATTGCCTTCTAAGTAAAGGACCAAATATGATTGAGTCAAGATAGGAAGGTGAGAAATATTTTGCTGTTCACAAATCTAATAAACTATAAGGTTTACCTTGGGTTTGAACTTCTCATGTGTTACTGTCTCTTCTTGAAGGTAGGATGATATATTGTAGTCGAACTTGGGGAAGCTACCGTGCATATTTGTTTAGAAACTTCAGGGCCTAAGTTTTGGTGGCACAAATTGAATGATTGTTAGATTAATTGGTGTAACTGAATATTTGGGTTGAGATGTGAATGCACAAAACTTTCTGATACAAGAGGCTGGTGGGCCCCAAATGAGAGGCTAGCTGGCCCGAATGAAGAAATACAATAATCTTGAGTAGAATTTTTATGAGGTGGCTACTATCTTGCCACTTGAAGAATTACAGGGAATCGTCTTCTTGGGTTTGTTCTGTTGTGGAAATTCTGGAAATTGTATTTTGATTTATAGACGTTGTCTTTTGGTGAACAACTATATATGTGGGCATGGAGGACCCTTTTTTTGATGATAATGACCCTTGAGGAATTCAGTTTGCCGTGGCAGGTGGGGTTGGATTTTGAAAAAAAAAAAAGAAAAGAAAAAGAAAATATAAGGATTCAAAATGCTTGATCTCATTTGAGTGAGAAATAAGTGAGTTCCCTTTCTGTAGACAACTGCTGAAGGGTAATTTTCTAACACACTGGTAGTACAAGTTATTTATGTGGTCTCTGATTTTCTGAAGTTGCATCCGATCAGACCTGTTATTTTGTTATTATGCTTGATGGAATAAATATTCTCAAAGGAATTGAGTTTGCAGATGATAAATAGTATGGAAGCTTCTAGTGTAAGAAAATTTTTGTTTAAAAACTACTTGCAAGGACAAATCTCTCACAGATAGATAATGACTTAAGGTCCTAGCATAAAAGGTGTAAAGGAATTAGAAAGACTTCCAATCAATTTCCCTTATTTACATTGATAGATAATTGAAGAGAGTTTCTTCTCTCATTTGCTTTTCCACTTCAGGTACATATGTTCTGGATCTTCTAAATAGGGAGCTTCAGGAGAGAATTGCTTTAGAGTGTCTTGGCACCATTCTTGTTTCTTTAATGGAGTGCAGTGTTAAAGAATTAATTTAATACTTTTTGGAGACCTAGATATCTATTTTGGAGCTTAAAGAATCCTAGTTTTTGTTATTCTTTTTATTCAAGCTTTTGGAATCAGTGTGATTGTTTGCTGGTTGTGCAATTAGATATTTGTTTTATTCTTTTTCAACATAAATTTTACGTCATGATACTAGTACTATGAGTTGCCCTCATTTTTGGGTAGAGAGAAATTGGGGAGAGGAAGGAAGTTGGAAATCTTAACATGCTTATTTCCTCTACGTTCATGTTAAAGACATTGTGTTCTTTAACTGCTCAACACACAGCAAATCAGGTCTTATAAATATTCTATAAAATTGACCTTCTAACCTTGTAGGATGTTCGTATCATATAGAATTGTTCTAAAATTTCCATTGCATCCAACCCATTCAATCATATATATTCCATTCTCATCAAGTCTTTCTCTCTTTACACCTAAAAAATTAAAGAAAAATTATATTTTCCGACACTTTAGTATTTCTTCTTCAAATGTTACTTTCTCTTCTCTTCCTTCCCTTCTTTGAAAACTTACGACACTTCCGTTCAATGCATGGTTATTTGCTTTTTCTTTTTTGCAGATACATTGTCAAAGATATGCTTGGCCACGGAACATTTGGGCAGGTTGCTAAGTGCTGGGTTGCTGAAACAAATAGCTTTGTTGCTGTTAAAATAATTAAGAATCTACCTGCTTACTATCAGCAAGCACTTGTTGAAGTTTCAATTTTAACAACAGTAAGGCCTGCTTCAGCTGGATTGTCTTGTTCTTTGATTTGAATCTCTTCTGCATTTTTTCAGTTATTTGTTTTTCCCCTAGTTAAATAAGAAGTTTGATCCCGAAGATAAGAACCATATTGTTCGAATATACGATTATTTTGTGCATCTACGGCACCTATGCATCGCTTTTGAGCTGCTTGACACAAATCTGTAAGTTGTTTTAGTAGTAACTAACTTTTCATATAAAATTTTATATTTTTTTGAGTTACGCATTGTAACTATGCTTGCATCACTTGATATTTTCTCATTAGGTATGAACTTATAAAGTTGAACCATTTTAGGGGATTGTCATTGAGCATTGTGCAGCTATTCTCAAAACAGGTTATTCATTGTTTTTTTGCTTCAGATTAATGTTGTTTTAAGAAAGGTGTTCCCTTCAATGGTCATGTATTTTTGTAAGTGTTATAAAAATACTTTCTTCTCCGTGTTCTAGATATTGCGTGGACTGGCTCTGATGAAAGATGCTGGCATAATTCATTGTGATTTAAAACCAGAAAACATTCTTTTATGCACAAGGTTGGCCACTCTGATGACATTGGACAGTTGGACCTGGTGTTTTTCATCTTGTTCTCTTCATTTGTAATAATTATTCCATGAAATTGACAGTGTGAAGCCAGCAAAAATCAAAATCATAGACTTCGGATCAGCATGTATGGAAGATCGTACAGTTTATTCTTATATTCAGGTAACATACTGGGTTTGAATAAGACTCCAATTTTTCAATCTTTATATTGTTGATATGTTCTCAATGATTATGTTTCTTTGCAGAGTCGGTACTATAGATCTCCTGAGGTTCTTCTTGGATATCAGTATCCTTAAAATATGCAGTCAAGTATTTATGTCCCTCTTTAAGCCCTTCATATTCCTGGATTGTTGCCACTCCGTGGGGTTTAACTAGATGTGTCCGGAAACTTTACTTCTGCACTCCCTTTATTTTTTCTGGTGCAGGGGTTAAAATTACTCAAAACACGTTCTATGTTGTATATCGCTCTTTGAGACTTTAACATAGCGCAGATATACTACGGCTATTGACATGTGGTCATTTGGGTGCATAGTTGCTGAATTGTTTCTAGGGCTTCCATTGTTCCCAGGAGCTTCGGAGTTTGATCTTCTAAGGAGGATGATTAAGATATTGGGGTAATGCTACTCTGTTTGCCTTGGAAATTTATCAACTCTACTCCTAACTGTCTAAATTTTTCTGATCTAGTGATACATTATGCTTCTTTTTTCCTCGGACTTCTTGTCTTATCTTTTTACAAGCAATAGGCAAAAGCTGAATAATCTCATTTCGAAGTTGGGGTTAAAAGTTTCTTGAGACCTTCATTCTACTATGAATAATGATGCGGAACAGTTGGAAGTGAAGATCATAAACCAGTTGGGAAAAAGTAGAAATAAGAGGGCTTACAAAAATGCGCGTAATTTCAGCTTAGGTGTTAGATTTATGTGAGCGAGTAGAATCTGGAAGCGTTTTTATTTTCTCTACAGTTTTGCCAAGCAACATTGTCAAAGTCAAGTTCCATCATTTAGGGGTCCGTTTTAAAATTTTTTGAGTCATTTTAAGGGTATTTTCGTCTTTTTTGCGGTTTTCTAGTTCTATTTGGATTTCTCTACCGAATTAGGGTTTCGTTTTGACTCTTTAAATATGTAATAATGGTTTGAAAACCCTATAGTTTTTTTTTGATTAATAAT
This sequence comes from Fraxinus quadrangulata, assembly GCA_903798255.1. NCBI lineage: Eukaryota > Viridiplantae > Streptophyta > Magnoliopsida > Lamiales > Oleaceae > Fraxinus > Fraxinus quadrangulata. The sequence continues at coordinate 30,242 of CAIGRB010083064.1, read as the reverse complement.
ATTTCAGTTTTTCAATTCTCTGGTGGATTTCAGTATTGTCACGTCCGTTCTAGCAAAATTCAAGTAACACCCGTTCTTGTGTTATGGACAAGACCCTTTTGTTATTATTCACGTTTCTGTCCTACGTCAATAAGTCAAGCAAAGACGAAAAAATAAGGGCTTTGAAGGTCAAAGGAGCTGATGGAGAAAATAGAAGTTCTGTTTGGGTTGATGTTTTCGTTTGTCTATCCCTTTTTTTTTCTTTTGTATTGTAATTCTTTGAAGACTCATGAATTTAATGATCACTTTGATGGATGCTTATGAGTTGTTTGGGGGTAAGCAATCAGTATGCATGGGTTTCCTCCCCCCTCTATGCTAAAATAAATAAAATACTTGTGGAAAGAAAGCAGTCAGTTAATATCTGGGCCTTTTGGCATCTTGCATGTGGCACTCTTCCATGTACGTAAACATGTTAAATATCTAATGAGGAATAATTTAGTTCGAGATTTTCCTGTTACATATCCAGAAGTGGGTGAAGATGTAATGTGAAAATAATTTCCATTTGGGATTGAATGTGGATGGCTTGGACTTGGCTGCATGTTTTGAAGTCCATGCAACTTCTTGTCCTGAGATAAAAAAGGAATCAAAATATTTTAATGTTAGTATTGTATTCTGGAGGTAAATTAGCCCGACCTTCATTTACATGGCATCTCAGACATTCCTCCCTTAGTGCCATGTAAACATACTATTAATAATTATGCTCAACTTCAGATTGGATATTCATGGAATTTTAAGCTTCACGTGATTGTAGAACATTATATGGATTACAGATTGGAGATTAGTTTTAATGCCTCTATACAAAATATTTGTGTATTATGATAAGCATATTAAATACGCTGTGCATTGTTCTGCATACTTCTTTATATTGTTGTTATATAGTCCTCTTTAATGGCTTGGTCATACTTGAAATTTGTAGGGGCCAACCTCCTGACAGTATACTACGGAAGGCCAAAAACACTAGCAAGTTCTTTAAATTCATAGGGAGCATCAAGCATGAAGAGAGTGGCCAAATTCCTACAAGTAGTAGTAGAATGTACCAAGTTTTGGCTGAAGAAGAATATGAAGCTGTGAGTACTTCCCTTAAACTTTGAATTGAAGTGCTTTTGTGTAATTGAGTACATGACAATTATGGTAGATCGAGAGATTTTGATGTTTTCTCACCATATTCACGTTTCAGTAACTTTATGCTATGACACACAGACGCACATATCCAATACGACACTTGTTGGATATGTTGACATGCGATTTTTTAAAATGTACTGATATGACACGTCGCCGACACGTTAATTACGTTTTAAAAAAAAAAAATCATTTATATAGCATAAATTTAGTTTTCTTGTTGAAATTTTTTAAATATAAATACTTATTTGTTATTTACTAATTAATTTGAGTTAAAAATATATAATATTTCTAATAAAAAAGAAAAAGAATCATGGTAGAGTGTTCAAGGAGTGTCAATATCCAATGTGTCGGACACGGACATACTATCCTAGTTGAAGTATCCGTGCAACAGATACTATGCATCTCAAATGACGTGTATCAATGCTTTGTTTATTCAGGTTTTTTGTATATAATCAAGTTTCTATCTTTTGAGATTTAATCATTTCCTTAGAAATATGGTACAAAGTTATACCACTTATGTGCAAAAGAGAAATTTCTATACCTTGAACAACTGTCAGGATGATCTTCATTTACAGAAAGGCTTGTTCCCGTGAAGAGCACAATTGTGTCTTCCCTCAAGATCCAAAATATGAAAAATAAGGCATCCTGGATATTTTGTAGTTTTTCTTTTCTTCTTCTCCTATATATACTCCAATTGAACAAATATTAAATCATATCGAGCCACAAGTTTGAATACTGATGCCCCATGCACGCAGCAACTTCCCTGTGCAGGTAATTCATTTGATTGGTCTTCTCTCTGCACAGGTCCAATTCCTCATGTTTTCCTAAAGTTGTTGTCACCAACTTTATCCTTAATTCTGATACTCAAAGTTGTTATTTCTTGACTGCTGCATTAGGGTCTATATCGTTGTTTACTTCTCTCTTTTTATCTTGTCTTGATGTCTATTTCAGAGGGAGTCAAAAAAACCATCAATCGGGAAGGAGTACTTTAATAACATGAACCTTGAAGCTATTGTCACAAAGTACCCTTATAGGAAGAATTTGGCAGAGGAAGATATTGTTAAAGGTCAGATTTCATATTTCTTGAAAAAAGAAGATGCTCAAGACCATAACGCTATTGTGTTGAAAATGTTAGTTCATTTTTCGAAAAAAGGATTACTGACAATAAAGTTTATGATAAATTTTTCAGAAAGTCAAATACGATTAGCTCTGATTGATTTCTTAAGGGGGCTTGTTGAGTTTGATCCAGCAAAACGGTGGTCACCATTGCAGGTTATTGAACATTTTCCACCTGTCGAAGTAATAAAACTAATTTTGGATTATGATGTGACTCTGGATTATTATTACTCAATATATTGATTGGTCCATAAATCATCTTGTACTGAAGTTTTTTAGTATCGAGTGCCCCTTTTCTAATTATGAGAAATCTTTCTTGGAAATGGTAGAAAATTTTAAAGATTGAACGCACAGCACTAGAGCTCATTTTAGTATATCCTATACCATAAAGAAGGTTTTGTGATGCAAAGATATACAATTAATATCCAAGATAGAATGGACCGACAAAATAAGGCGTCACATACACATGTAATTGTGCGAATGCGTGACTGAGAAAATAAAAACGATTAAGAAAACCTCATTGCCCACTGCCCCAACGTATAGAACGCTATTGGAGGATTTGACTTTTCTTGTTATCAAATCCTACACAAGGAGGGTTTGTCTTTATATGTCAAATTATAGTAGCTGAATCCATGTGGAAGATTATGGTAGGCAGATTCAACTTTCATATATTGGTTATATGTAACCTTATAAAAAGGGTCTTTTACTTCTTTCACTTTGTAATTCAAAATATAGAAGAGTATACATGGCGTGCTTACTTTTTTAATATCATTGCACTATTAATAATTTTCTTGCATATTTGTTGGTTTAAGTTTGTGCAGTGGTCAGGGTGACTTTATATTCTTCACGAGAATAGTGAACCGGCTACTTGTAACTAATGGGCTTGTTATGTTTGATAAGTAATGTAATGGATAATATTTGTGAGGCATCCGGGGGGTGTATCTATATAAGAAGATATATAGTTCAGAGCTGCTAAGAGACAGCAGAAAATACTATAAAACCACAAAGTTTCTAATCCTCAAAGCTCTCTTCTCTACTCCTGAAAAATAAATTTCCAAGAGGGAAGTAAATTTTACCTTTAAGAATAGACATGTTTGCTTTAATTCCCTTCCAGGACCATATTGTTAGGCTGGTTCAAATGTAGACAAGAGCCCAGTTGCCATGTCCATCATGTTAAAAAACTTTCCATGGCAAAACTGTCAAAAAGTTTTAGAAGGGTTGTACAGTTGCTTATATCATTTTTCATATTTTTCTGGCTACTTGGCCAGGCGCATGCAATTCATAACCTCCAAAACGTGAAATGTGATGTTTGTTTAACTTCTGATATTTTTATATATTTGTTTGAAAACCTGACTTTGGTAAAGGTTTCCAGTCTTTTAACAGGTTTCTCCTTAGAAACTATTTTTACTTAAAAAAGGCAGTTCGGTAGAGGCTTCCTCAATTTTGAAGTGGAACAAATTTTACATTTAAAGTGACTAATGATCTTCATTGTTGCATAAGATATGATTGTTCTAGTTTTTGCTCTGCAGGCTTCAAAACATCCTTTCGTGACTGGAGAACCTTTTACAAGTCCTTATAAACCTGCTCCAGAGACTCCTCGTGTGGTGAGTAATATTTTGTTTGATTGACTTCTCATTTAGTTACTCTATGACACTGCTATTCTTTCCTTCCTTTTTAGTTCCTAATTTATCTTGAAACTCATGGTTGTGAGAAACAAGAGCTTCTGAAATTGTAAATTTACCTTTACTTATCTTATAAGATTATACCTACAAAAAGGTGAAAAATTCGACTTCTGTTGGTTCCATTTGATATACACAATGGCATGTTAATGAACTAAAAGATGTGTTCATGAATAGTTTCAGAAATAGGTGCTTTTGACCTTCCTTTGTGTTGCTTCCATTGAATGTTTCCTTATTTGTACTCTCTTTTTTAGCCTGTCTCTCAAAATGTCAAGGTGGACCATCATCCAGCTGGTGGGCATTGGTTTGCTGCTGGTCTCTCCCCTAATGTGAGCAAGCTACTTTCTTGATATTCTTCTGTTTCATTTACATGGACGTTGTTAACACTTGAGTAATCATCTTCCTGTACCTCATTATGTAGATTTCAGGCAGGAACCAAGTTATGACGCCAAATAGCCCGCATTATCAAGTCATGTCATATGTGCATGCAGGTAGTTATGGTAGTCTGGGAAGCCATGGTAGCTACAATGATGGCATGGGGCTAGGAAGCAGTTATGGGAGCTATGGTGATAATAGTGATTTGCCTGCATTTTATTCTCCAGTGGGTCCATCAGGAATGAATATCTATGCGCAAAATGGTGCGTCAATTCTTGGAAGTAGTCCTGATGCGAGGCGGATCATGCATTTACCGCATGGGAATGGGGTTGGTTTCAGCCCTGGAAATTTTGTACCCATGTCCCTTGGCTCTAGTCCTTCACAATTTACTCCTCCTAGCTCATATTGTCAGATTTCTGCTGGTTCACCTGGACATTATGGTCCTACTTCCCCTGTAAGAGGCAATTGTCATGGATCACCTTTGAGAAAAGTTGCAGCAGGTAGTCATTATAACAGAAGAAAGAGCTGGGGATATCCTGGGAGTGTACAATCTCAAGATAATATATCATCTTCTAGCTGCCAAGGGCGAATTTCAGATACTGCTGTCTCTAGCCATACTGAGGGAAACTCTCATGCCTTCAGTGTTCCATCACATTTACAGCCTAATTCAAATAGCGCAACCTGGAGGCTACTACAAGGAGGCAGTAGTATGACCCCTGGTTACTCTTCTCACAGTATTGTGAATTCCTCAACACTTGGTTCCCATATGCCACCTGCCAAAGGGTGTGGAATTGACAGGTCTGAAGCTAGTACCTCATTACCTGATCCAGGAGATTGGGATCCCAATTACAGGTATAAGTCTAGGTTTGCAGTTGTTATATAAGTTTGTAAGTACCTTTATCTAACTAGATTTCTTTTAGAACTTCTGTTAGACATATATACATCTATTAATTAGACACTGGTGGTATAATTTCAAGATATATTGCTACATTATACTGGTTTATATTGACTTAATTCGTATAAACAATTGTTGGGCATACTTTTTTAATCTAACTAGATTTCTTTGAGAACTTCTGTTAGACATCTATACATCTATTAAGTAGACACTGGTGGCTATTTTGTTTAGGTCTATAATTTCAAGGTATATTTCTATATTATACTGGTTTATATTGACTTAATACGTAAAAACATTGTTGGGCATAATTCCTAATATCTGATAAAATACCAACCTCACATTTTTATACTAAAATATAGATGCTGTAGGTTAATGCTGTTCCCAAGTTCTTGAAACATCAGTGTTTTGCCATCTTATTAAGATTAAGTGAGATGTTAATTTCAAGGAATGAAAGATTATAGATCTGAACTTGATTATGAAGGTGCAGTGCTATGGCCTTAAGGGTAAAAAATGCGGAGGAAGCACTGGTGGTGGAGTCGACTAAAGATGTAAACATAGACAAACTTATAAAAGATTGAGCTACTCCTCTTAGTAAGATTGACCTTTTAAGGTGGAACCCCAATTCTTAACATGGTATCAGAGCACATTAAGCTCTAATGAGCAATTCGATCCAGTTAAGACTCTAAAAGTGAGCATATGAATTTCAAAATTGGTCTGCTCAAACGAGTCACAATCTTGTGAGGGCATGTTAAGGGATATAATCCCACATCGAGTAAAGATGTAAACATAAACCAACGTACAAAGGGTTGGGTTACTCCTCTTAATAAGGTTGACCTTTTTAAAATGGAATCCCAATTCTTAACGGTTTGCATTAATTTTCTAAACCCATTCTGGTGGATGCTATTTTACTGGTTAGAGAGAGGAGGTGTGACTTTCATTAGGGAATATATTTCTATTTTGTTGTTACTATTGTCGGAGGCATCAAATTTATTTTGTTCTCTTTCATTCTATCCATCCATAAAATTTCCTTCAAGGAAATGACCAGGCCATTGCATTTCATATTAAAACTTGTTGTAATGCTAAGGTCAACATTCATGTACTAGATACCAAAAGTAGATAGGGTGAAGCTAGAGTTCTCTATTCTATGGAGAATAAGCTATTCTTTCTAAATGACCTTTTGTTATAGATCTTGAGAGAGCTATATCTCAAAAGCTGGCTCTTGAAGTTGGAGAACCAAATCTATATAAACTTCAATCCCGAAGTCCATATTTTCAATATAGGATCTAAGTCCTATACTTTGCAATGGGAACTATGACAATTGTTATAAACTAGCCATACATAGAAGTTAGCTATTGTATTTGAAGAACCCAAGTCTATATAAACCCAAGTCCCATGGCCACGATGGCAGGCTTTGCACTAGTCACTACAAGTCACAGACGAACATTGCTATGTCAACGTCACACCCACCGTCGTGCGATTGCAACCGGGAGACAACGCGATCTATTTTGATACTATTGTTATAGATTTTGGGAGAGTCATATTTCAAAAGTTAGCTATTCAAGTTGGAGAGTCCAAGTCTATATGAACTCCACACCTAAAGCTTATACTTTTGATGTGAGATCCAAGTGTCGTAACTTGCAATGGAAACCATAATGCCTTTATTCTAAACTCGAAGAATACTTGCCTTATGTGCATTAAACTTAAAAGTTCTGAATCACCCTAGCCTCCTCTCCTACTAACACAATCATCTAGGGCCACAATAGCTGGAACAATTAATACGTTGAAGGCAAAATTTAAATAATTAAATTGGTCTTCTCTAACAGGTTAAACTCTTAGATTTAGACGAGATGGTTTAACATGGATTCGAGCAGTCAAAGGTCTTGGGATCAAGCTAAGCCTTTGCACCGCCTATTTACGAAAAGTGTGCACGTGTTAGATGTGAGGGGATGTGTTGAAGTCAGACTTAAAATAAATTTGTCTCCTCTTTAGTCGTTTTAAGTTTTTAGGTGAGATGGTTGATAACATAATCCAACAACCATGAGCACCAATCAACATATTCTACCCTCATATATACTCGAGGGATTTCACTGCCACCAGCATTTACTCTCCTTGCTGTCCTCTGTTTAGGAAGCTACTCATTGACCCTCACTGATGTCACGATGATAAACATTTGAATATCTCATTCTATAAAAACTAAAACCAAGTCAATCCGAATTAGGCTCCATCACGGTAGAGTTGGGAACATTTGACCCCTACCCACTCATTGCAGTACTATCTAGCAATTTGAACTGTCTACTAGCCTTTTGGTTCTGTTCTAAAATGGTTCTCTATGGGTGGACCTTCCTATTTAACACTTAATAATAATATTATCACCATGTTTGCATCCTCTTTATATTTACTTTATCTACTTATTTCTAGTATTTTTCAACATAGAATGTTCTTTGGTATATAATAGATTTGGTTCCTTTCAGAAAATTTGGCCCATTTGGCATGTTGCATGCTGCTTGCTTTGCAAAGGCTTGATAATGACTAACCGCTGGACATTTGTCATATGTCTAACTTGTTTTATGTTGATTGGTTTTTGTTCAGTGAAGAACTACTTTTGCAAGAGGATAGCTCGGATGTGAACGGCATGACGACAGAATTCAAGGAGATGCATCTTGGTCAGCCTCTAGTTTCTACAGAACCACAAATCGGAGTCTCAAGATTCAACCGCTTCACAGATCCAAGTTTTTCAATGCAAAGGTGAGTTTTATAGATTTCAAGTTTCTGTATTACACGCAATCTTTGCATGTCTATCCCTACATATACATTTAGTTAATCCTTTCCACTCTACAGTTAGCTAACTGTCATCTGTCTGTTATGTGGGTGGACTTGCAATCATAATGTAAAAGGCAAGTCATGTCTTGGCACTTAAAAACCTCATACTCCTTACATAACCCAAACTGAAGTAGCTGATTTTTTCATTCATATGCATATCCTAAATATCACAATCTGGAGACCCAATTTATTGTGAGTAACGTCTAGCTCTGTTGTTACATGCATATGTTATGTTTTACAAATTGGGTTGTCAATAGATTATTTAGTAGAAGAGCCTTTCACTTTTTTGCCCTTTTGTCTCTTAATAATAGAGATCTATATTAATTTGTCGTATTGTTTGTTGCATAATTCAGGCCAAGTGGGCCCAGTGTTCAGGCATTTTCACTTGGTAACGTAGGTAGCTCTTCTGGAAACCATGATATGCATGGTGGCTATGCCCACCACACGACGAAGCAGTCCCATTTTAATCCACAAAATTCTCCTAGCCGTTTGGGCCAGCTATCTAATCAGCGACTTAACCAAGGGAGATCCACTGGTTTCCGTGGCAGTGAATGGAATAATTTTAACGTCCAGCCACCTCAATCAAGCTATAATTCGGGGGCTCCTCATTCTCCTCGTGGCAGTGGCAGTGGCTTGCAATGGGGTATTTAGGCGAACCTGTCTGTCTCTCCACATATAAACACGCACACACGCACATATATATGCTTGTTGGATTTCACATTGGGTGTCATTGTGTTGTATTGCAGGGCGTAGAGGCAATTACCCGGTCTCCAATATTCCATCAGCTTCCCATTCTCATGGAAGAAAAGAGTACGGAAGAACTACTTAATGTAGAAGAGTAGCTTCTTTCAAGATGCAAGGGCTTAGTAGTGTGTGTGCGCGTGTGTGAGTGAGAATTGATGACCTATATATACCGATTCGTTTCACATCTCGTATGGGCTCGGGAACCATGTTCATTTATTTTGCCTAAAAAAGACAATAATATAATATTTATCCTACTACATTGCATGCTCTCAAAACCTCATTTTTGATGTTAGCATATCAATATTCTTGGAGACATTACTTCTAACTTAATAGATTGTCTCTCTTTCTTTTTCTTGGAAATTGTTGGCAACTCATTTTTAATCAAGTATTCTTTTTACACAGCTTGTTTGGTAGCAATTAAAATATAATTAAAATTGAAAATATAGTCGTTATTGGGTTCTACTCGTCTAATAAAAGTCAACAATAACGACTAATGTTTCAATTTTAATTCAATTTTAATCTCTCCCAAATAAGTTCTTAATATTGCATGTAAGTTTAAAAATTTTTATTATTTTTTAATTATACATTCTTCAAAATGATATTAGCTGAGTAATTTTATAGCATTATGATAAAAAAGAATATTCGGATCCAAGTATTACACTAAGAGGTCCACATTCTATATCCAAGAGCTATATAATTCCCAATGTACTCTACATAATAATTTACATTAAATTCGTCAACATGTGCAATTTGTAAGTAGCCAATTTAATTTAGTTCAGGTATGCCGTTCTTTTACTAATTTTTTTGACATTTTGACTTATCAGTTCCTGTTTTATTTTTTTTCTTGATCGCATAAATAAATATGTAATTATCAAAATTTGAGTACAATTACTCCAAACATACCGAGCTAACAAAACAAACATTTCGAAAATCTAATGACATAAAGCAAGAAAATGTGTCATTTCCCAAAGTAGTTTCACTTATTTACGTCTTTTTATTTGTTAACCAGTGTTAAATAGAAACCTCGTCACAAGATAATCGAGAAAATTTTGTCGAGTGGAACTATGTAGAAACATGACATGAGATATAAATTCTATCGGGAAACTTGGAAGTGTGTGCACCACAAGAAGTACCACAATATCTAAAATTAACCAATCACTATTGTTTCTCTGTCCCTCCCATATCTTCACTGCTCAACTATAATATCCTCCACTTGTTTTTTTAATTTTGTTCTACTCTACTCAAATTATATAGCATAATAAAACAAATTAAATTGAAAAAAGATCAAAAAAGTACGAAGAAAAATTGGATGATTTCAGCTGTGACATAAACCCAACAAACCCAACCTGCTTCTTTGCACAATATAGGTAAGCAGCATGTCCCATTCTTCTTCTTCCGAATCCCTTTTCAGTTGTTAGAATGTATGTAATATACTATATATAAAATATGATGACCTGGTTTTGTTATAGTTGATCGTCGATTGTTTCAAGACTGAATTTTTCTTGATTTCATTGTAAGTATCGCCCATTTTTTCTTGGTTTCGAGCTTTTGAATCCAATTCATTTGTGACATTTGATTTGTATTTATGAATGTGAAACAGAATCGTAGCGCTGAGTTATCAAGAAAGGAGAAACCGACACAATTGAATCCAATTTATATGATATAAACATTGTGATTTGATCAGGGAAGGGAAGCCTGATGATGGCCACTACTGCAGTAATTGGACTTAGCACTGGTAAAAGGCTCCTCAGTTCTAACTTCTACTACTCTGATTTCGTTGAAAAGCTTGCCGGCACCAGTTATCAGCATCAGGTTGTTCCTTCAACAAAGAATGTGATTACTGCTAAGAAGTCATCAAATGATGGCCCAACTTTTCTTTCGAATCGACATCCACAATCTATCAGGGCAGTTAAAGAGCATGTAGACACTGCCTCTAATCCTTATACTGTGGAGGAGCCACTGCCTCAGGGAGAAGAAACCTCTGACCCTGATTACTTGGTGGATGCTCTCCTTTTGCTGCAGAAGTCTATGCTTGAAAAGCAATGGAATCTTTCGCCTGTAATAACTGACATGCCGAGGGAGAAAGGCCGGAAGAAAGTGCAGGTTACTGGTTCCGGGACATCTGCTAGACGGAGGAGAATTGATTCTAGAAGAAAACTTATCTTCAGGAAAAGTTCGACTGCTTCACAAATTGGTAAAAGCAAGCAGTTAAGGTCGGTTATCAGCCCGGAGCTTCATCAGAATCGTATGAAAGGCTATGTAAAGGGTTTTGTAAGTGAAGAATTACTCACCCATGTGGAAGTAGTTCAACTATCCAAAAAAATTAAAGCTGGTCTGTTATTGGAAGAGCACAAATCAAGGTAATTGAAGAATCCCTCAATTAAAAGGTACTTGAGTGTTGAATTAGTTCCTTAGGAAGACGAATTCCCTCATCTAAATTGTTAGATTAGTTTACCATTTAGCATCCAAACCAACTAGTTTCATTTGCACTTTCCTATTAATGGTTGAGTTATTTGTTATTTCTATTTTCTGCAAATGTGTTTCACTTGGTTTTACTGACATTGAACTTGCAGACTGAAAGAGAGATTGGGATGTGATCCCTCGGATGAGCAACTAGCAACTTCCCTGAGGATTAGTCGGGCTGAATTACAGTCAGAATTCATGGAGTGCTCATTGGCAAGAGAGAAGCTGACAATGAGCAACATTCGTCTTGTCATGTCTATTGCTCAAAGATATGATAACATGGGTGCTGAAATGGCGGACCTTATTCAGGTGAATTATGTTCTCCGCCATTTTCTTACCTATAAAAGTCTCGTGAATTTTCTTTTGTAAGCAGCAGAAACATAGGGATTCTTTGGTTTTTTTGCAGGGCGGTTTGATTGGATTACTCCGAGGTATTGAGAAATTTGATTCTTCAAAGGGATATAAGATCTCAACTTATGTTTATTGGTGGATTCGACAGGTGAGGGCCATAAATGAGTATGCTGCAGTGTTTGTCTTAGATCTTTGCATAATTTATATCTTGAGGGAATTCTTTCAATTTTCCATCAACAAACATAGAAATAACAGATAGGTTTTCTGAATTATGAAAGAAAATGACATCCTACTAGCTTACTAGATGAAGGAGATAAAAATACTCTGTAGTTAGGAAAACTCTACTAATTTCTTGCAATAACAACAAGTGCAGCTTTAATTCCAATATATTTTTGTCAAGTACACAAATCATTCTTCACCACTCCATTTGACTAGACCATTTTAAATATCGTTTATTTCTCCCTTGTCTAGCGTGTTTTACTAGGATAGCATTGCTTTCGTAAAAGAGAAATGTTTTATGGTTATGTAAGATATGTCCAACCATTCTGGGTTGTCCTTTCTCTTTCTTAATTTATGGCTTTGCTCTAACTCATTTGATGGCTTCTGGTTTAGCTAACTTACACTAGTCAAAATCTTCTTTGTTTTATATTTATCAACAAGTAGATTACTATAAAGTTTTGGAGATGTCTAAATATCTAATTTCACTTGTGTTTTGGAAGAATTTGAGGTTATACTGAAATTACTGATACTACTAAGCTCTTGTTTGAGCCCCATTTTCCCAAAACTCATTTTCAACCATACTTCTCCCAATAAAATAATTTTACAAGTAAAACCAAAACTTTTACGTACTTTTTAATCACACATTCTTCAAAAAATGGGGCTCAAACAAGGGCTGTGTAGTTTAAGTTTAAGAATGAGAATTCAGCCTGTTAATCTCATAGCCACATTCATTGACAGTAATAATATTCGTTTCCCAATGGTGATGTAAATATTCTTGGTTTATTTGGCTTCTTACACGGGAAAAAATTAAGTATGTAAACTTGCGAGGGCCTGACAGTACCATTTCCATCACTAATTCCCAGGGTGTTTCAAGAGCTTTAGTGAGGAACTCAAGAACCTTAAGATTGCCTACCCATCTACACGAAAGACTAAGTTTGATTCGAAATGCAAAGGCCAAACTGGAAGAGAAAGGAATAACTCCATCAGTTGATGTAAGTCTATTTAATCTCTTATATTTAAGATCGATTCGTTGCTTTTCCTTGAAAATGTTCTCAGACCTTCAAACTGAAAAATAAAACTGTTTAATCCGGTGAGTGATTATGAATTTATATTTGACTTCTCATGTTATATTTGATGCTCCAGAGAATTGCTGAATGTCTAAACATGTCACGGAAAAAAGTCAGGAATGCCACTGAGGTACTGAATATCTTTCAGGATATCTATTAGTCTGATAATGCTTTTCATCCGAATGATAATTGAACATTTTATTTCCAGGCTATCAGCAAGGTATTCTCACTCGACAGGGAAGCATTCCCCTCGTTAAATGGTCTTCCGGGAGAAACACTTCACAGTGTAAGGAAAAGAATGTGTTTCAGTCAAGTTTGACATAATGAAACATAGTGCTGCCGATGAATCAAGTATACCTTATCATTATTTTTTTATTTTGGTATAATCTAACATGTTCCTTTTCTTATTTGGCAGTACATTGCTGATACTCACACTGAGAATCACCCATGGCACGGAGTTGATGAGTGGGCTCTTAAGGTACTTTACCAAAACTGATTTTGGATAATAGATATGCGACCTGGGGAGACTTTTAGTGAAGAACTACATATGGGATATTACATATCTTACTTCATTTTAGTGATTATCTATAGCCTTTCCAAGTATTTGATTCCAGGTGATGTTACTTGTTACGTTTTCAAAGTAAATCGCCTGAGCTTATACTTGTATATCGTTTTGCAGGATGAAGTAGATAAGCTCCTTAGTTCAACTCTAAGGGAGCGGGAGCAAGAGATTATCCGTCTTTACTATGGTCTAGACAACGAATGTCTCACATGGGAAGATATCAGCAGAAGGTGAGGGCCTACTGTTTTCGAATGACATTTGATCCGTCAATACTTGATAATGAAGTTTGTGTAATATAATAATTATGTAGTTAATTTTATTTTTGTATTTTTCATGAAATTCAGGATAGGTTTGTCGAGGGAGAGAGTTCGGCAGGTGGGATTGGTTGCTCTTGAGAAATTAAAACACGCTGCAAGGAAGAGAAGATTAGATGCCATGCTGCTTAAATTTTGATTTTGAGGACCGAGACTAAACAGTATACCAATTTCATTGTGTATATAATACTTCTAAATTTAAAGAAAGAGAAGTAGCAATCTCACTGTATGCATTTTTTCTGATGAGTAATTAAATAGGTACTTCAAGATCCCACAAGTTCATCAAATACATCGAGATTACTCTGTATATGTGTAACACGATTAAGGGGTACCTTTTTGGTGAGATTTTTCAGTAATTTACTAAACCAAATGCTGATATCACTGTCAGACAACGATATTTATTCAGCAATTCAGTGACATCAAAAATTGTTTGAGATCATATTCAGATTTTTTATGCTCTACAATTACAGTATTCAGTATAATTGAACAGCTTCACTAAAATATCTTGAAAAATATAAATGTAAATGCACTTGAGAAATTGAAACATGTAGCAAAAGCATTGTTTTATGTGATAAGTGCATTTCATGACTCCATTTTCTACCTGGTTTGTAGTTGTTTTTCTATAGTTCATCGCAATTTTGAGCAGTGGCTTAAAACACAGGCTCGGCTCAACCCGTGGCTCGCGTATTTCAGTGGGTTGACCAATCTATAGAAAAAGCGAGGCTTGGCATGGTCATGTTGGGCCAGGCCGAACAGGGCAGTTGGCTCAAAATATTTTTATTTTTCGATGCACGACCTTTTTTTTTTTTTTTTGGTTAAAACAATGAGTTCTGGAACAGTGTTTTTTTTTTTTTTTCGATTTTTTTTTTTTTTTGGTTAAACCAATGCATAAAATAGAATAAATGTGCAGCATTAATTAGTAGTAAACAGAGTAACCTGTGTTGCACCTTACTAGTGATAAAGTCAACATCAGTGAGTAGCCAATCTCTGAGATTTGTAAATCTTGAATAACGTATACTTCAAATACAAACGTTCTTTGGCTCAACTCTGATTCAAGTTTAGAATAACAATGCCACACTCGAGTATGGAAACACGAGCCATTATATGGTTCGACACAAAGTAACATGCTCAAAAGTTCTAAAAGGCACATAGTCAAGCACAAGTGCATGTCTAAAAAGCTTGCCAACATTGATTAAGAGAGTGAAACATTAGTAGCAACAGAAAAACGACCAAGAAAGTCCAACTCCAACTTATTCAATCACAGTTAGGTGAGTTATCCGACTCCAACTTGTTCAAGTGGAAACCACCTTCGTTATTCTTGAGCACATCAACCTTCAATTCTCTTCTTTCCCTTCTCTGTTGACCTTCAGAAGTATAATAACCTATTAAACCAGAGCAGAGCAGCACATGAACAATATTTGACACATCTGCTGGAATTAACTTATCCAAGTTTTATGTCAACACGTGGTGTAAGGAATAAAAGTCGAAAACTGTGCCGAAGTCCCTAACAAACTTCAAGAGCAGATATCAATTTTTAGAAGGAAAATATAATATGATCAAAACATCAAGAAATGTTCATAGAAAAAGAATGTAGATAATTCACCGGGATAGTATTAGTCAATGCATAGACACAGAGGCTCTAGATCGAAACATTATTCCATGAATGGACAGATGCCAGTTACTTTATTTGGATTTTGGAAGAGAAAATATACCAACATGAAGCTGAAGATGGAGCTCAAGTCTCTAACACCATTTGATGACCATCCATAGACATCCAATCATCTATCTCTCTACAACAGACCTACCCCAGCTGGTGGCCAGGTACATACACGTCTGACCATTGGTGGACATGGTCAATAATCATAAATGCCAAGTAAAGATATTATTATTTCTTAGATTCATAATATCATCTAATAAATAGGGAATAAAATATGAAATACCACTACCAAGAAACCCATAAATCTCTTTTTGGGTAATTACTGTTAATTACCAACATGAAGCTGAAGACGGAGCTCAAGTCTCTTAACACCATTTTATGACCATCCATAGACATCCAATCATCTCTCTCTCTCTATAACAGACCTACCCCAGCCGGAGGCCAGGTACATACACGTCTGACCATTGGTGGACGTGGTCAATAATCATAAATGCCAAGTAAAGATATTATTATTCCTTAGATTCATAATATCATCTGATAAATTGGGAAAAAACACCAAATACCACCACCAATGAACCCATAAATCTCTCTTTTTTGGCAATTACTGTTAATTCAAACAAGAAATCGTCTTTTATATGAACTATATCTAATTGAACAACAAACTAGGACAATCTTTCCATATAAATATAACACACTAATCACAACGGTAATTTGTCAAGTTGAGAAGTTGTACGTGTTGAAACTACCAAAAGAAAAGAAAAATCTCAAAGTTCCTAAAACAATATATTTAGTACTTCACAAAAACAATTCTACACATTAGAAAGAATGTTATTCACTTTTATGTCCTGAAATTGGAGTCCCAAACCTTGTACACGTTATATCAACAGTTATAGAATAAATACCAAGTATGAAAATACATACCTCAGACTTTGCATGAACTATCTCCTTATAAGTTTGTAAGGAAATAACGAGTTAGATATCTCCTGGATCATCTTAACTGCTAGATGTGCAGCATCTTGAACAACAGGATCATAAGCCATCCTGAACCCTGCTCAGATTTCTACATCAAGCAATAAAAACACAAGCAGAATCTAAGTATAAGAGTCCTTGCCATTCTGAAATTTACACCAAAAAATAAATGATGCACGCCAAACTCAAAACACAATGTCCACCATATTAGAGGGCTCGGAGGACGCAACATGAACGAGTAAATCATTTTTTCTACTGTACCAAGCTTCTACAAGAATTTTTCCACAGTTTGTTATCTACTGCGAGCCTGATTACAACCTCTGTCAGAAATTTATGCCGAAAAACAGGATGCATTGCTGAAATCACAATGTCCAACATCTTGAAAGGTAAAAAGGATGTCATACGAACAAATAAATCATTTGTCCTACTACACCCACACTTCTAGTTACAAGTATTGTTCCACAAAGTTTGCCATCAACCATGAGTCCAATCACCTGTCTCAACGTAGGCAGACAGCCAAACTAAGGTCAAGACTCGAGAAAAAGCAAGCTAAACATTACCCATTACCAATAGAACTAGCTAGAATGCCTCATTATGGGATGCACAAGTATTCTGGTACGAAGTGAAAAGCTATATTAATCAGAATGTACTTAAGCTTCTCATGGAGATCAGATCATGTATAGTTCATTTACTGACATCAGTATCCCAAGAATTATAATTTGAGGAGGCAATAGATTCTACAGAGATAAAGTTAAAGACAACAAACGGTTGGCTAAATACCCTTTTTGACACACATATTTGAGGAGGTAAAAGAAGCAACATTGTTTAAATTCTTGAAATCCCGTAGTTCCTTAAAGTTAATCCATGGCTTTACCCAAACCTTCGCTTCAGATGGTTACTTCCACCAAGAATCAATGACCTCAAGTGTAAGATGACGCATAGAATGAGTAACCACATACCCAAGTCTGGGTTACTTCGATTAAAAGACGCAGGCTTTGCAGGGACACACTCTTCTGCCACAGTTCCTTAGAATTCCATAGTGCAACTAAGAATAATCTACGGAAACCAAAGTTAGTATTTCATGCATTTTCGTATAATATTCTGTTCTTGGGCATCTTACTTATGAAACAGCAGCTGAAATTACTCTCTTCTTGAGCATCTCCCCTTTCTTTACCTCATCCTCATGTGGGCCATTCAGAACACTAGTTTCCTCCCCATCTACTTTCATGCATAATCCAAGTTGCTCCAAAGGATTACTGCCCCAAAATTTGATTTTGATTCACGAACCCTGCAACCAAACACCAATATTTCATGGCAACAACACTTGAAACATATTTACTCTATTGAACAGCATACAACCTTGAGAGATTTATCTCTATAAAGTTGCCATCAAACTTATCAAGTGAGTGGCGCAATAAAATTGTAATATAAAGCCAACACATAGATTTCTTTCTTCTTTATATTGTATCATAGAGAGAGAGAGAGAGAGAGGAAGATTTAAGCAAATTCTACAATACATAGAAGCAAAAACATGATAACTGCCGTGTCTTTCAAATGGACAAAATGGAGTTATTAGTAGAAACTAGTGTATGGAATGCAAAATGAAGATAGAAACTGTGCAAATTAGATCTTGGACAGTCACTCGTGACTAGTTGTGGTGACTTGACATCAAGCCTCGTCTGTAGAAGATTGGTAAGACAATGTAACTCAAAGTACCAAACATATAGTTCACTCTCTCTAGAGTGTGCTATACAGGGAACAAACTATATCATCAACACAACCACATCACACTAGTAACATTCATAATATAGAAAAATATCATCAAATTACACATTGCAGTATTAAATAGCGAATAAATGTGCAGCATTAATATTAGTACTAAAGAGAATACCTCATTGCACCTTACTAGAGCTAAAAGTAAACGCACATCGCTGACTATTCAATTGATGAGATTTATAAATCTAGAAAATAATAAATATTCAGGTCAAACTGGATTTTTCAATTTCAGAGTAGAATTTCATCCTTGAGTATTCAAACACAAGAAATCTATAACCACCAAAGTAGCAGCTAAATGGCAAAAATAATATCCTAGGTTCAGATGACTTGCATTGGTGCAAAAGATCTACATAATCAAGAACCCTGTAGCCTAGCAAATTTATGTTAGCTCCCATTTCCTTTCATTGCCAGAATTACTCTCAATAACTTGGAGGCTCAGCGTCGATTCAAAATTGAACGATTGTGCAACTCCAGCAGCTGCTCAAGGGATACCAGAGACCATTTGTCCTCACTTTGTGCAAATAACTTCTGATTGATGGAGTCGACTATTATGCTTATGTTACCAAAGCCATAAATTTGATGACCAACTTGTGTTCTGCCAGGTTTAGGCTTGAACAGTAAACCATTTTGCTGAGCATGAATTTCAATAACTTCTTTCGAGCTAATATCAAGTCCACCGCCCAAACCCTCTGTTTGAATTCCACCAACCATGTTTGTACAGGCTCTTTGTTGAGCTTGAGCAGCTGCCTTTTTCTGAGTCTCAAATTGCCTCTGTTCACGCACCCTGAGATAACTCATGTTCTCTTTTAAACCAGGTTGTGACACCTCCATGCCTTCAACAGCCTGGTTCATCATGTCCAGACCAAGATTAAGTCTATATCTAACATGCTCATTCGCCTGGTTCATCATGTCCAGACCAAGTTTGGGTTTGCACGTAGCCAATGGTACAAGACTTCTTGCCATTTGTTGAAGAAAATATCTATTAATTACAGCATGTGATGAGTGGGAATGGCAGTTGCCCAGTTTAGAACCCAGTAGAACTGATCAAGGTTCTGATTCGCAGGTTTTACTTGAAACTCATGCATGACAGCAATAACTTGGGAATTATGTATTGTATAATCAGTTGCTCCCAGCTGGTAGGATCAAACACAGACTCCCAAGGGGACAATATATAATATGCCGACTTATCACTCGGGTGCCAAGCATGAAGAACACTAGCCAACCTGCTTCGTATGGTGTGATAACAATTCTCCAGTTTCTGCCCCAATAAAGGTAACCATGGATGAATCCAAGAATGGATTGGGATGGTTTCTCTGCGTGGATCCCATGAGTCTACAGCCGCTGACAATTTTGGCATGACTATGTTATCCAATATTGTTTGTAGGACAGGAGGAGTTAGTAGTCCTTCCCAAGACTCCAAAAACCTAAGCATGGTGTCACGGACCGCATGGTAGTGACACGAGATCGAGCATGGCACGAGAGTGTCATGGGCCGAAGTGGGAAAATGAGTTAGACCTATGGTTGATTAGGTCTAGACTTCATAGGTACATGGCAATGCCGGTGTCACCTAAATTTGGTGCTTAGATGACCGGTGTCCATGGTGTCGGGTTCGTGTCCAGGTGATGCCTAGAAAATTCGAGTGTGGTTGCAGGCACTGCGACGCAGCTGCAACGCGGGCAGGACATCGCAGGGACATCGCAGGCACATCACAGGCAGCACCCAGGACGCAACCAGGACATGGCCGGACATAGACTGCAGTCATGGCATGACACAGGCAGCACAGCAACATAGAATGCAGGCTGCCTGACATGGGGAGTGATATGACCATGACATAGGCAGTTTTTCCCAGCATACCGATGGTTTTCTAGGGAAGAATACCATGGGCAGATTGCTGGGATATTTTGGGAGTCTTGTACAAATTCGCCACTCAAGCCACTTGCAAGACTAAGGCCAAGGAAAGAAGCAAAAGTCAAATTGATGACTATGAAAGGGACATGGCTTGCACATGGAATTGTAGAGACATTCCACTTGCAAGAAGCAAAGTCCAAGTTTG
>CAIGRB010083051.1:0-15378 GCA_903798255.1 Fraxinus quadrangulata | reverse complement strand
CCCCCCCCCCCCCCCCCAAATCAAGTGTGAACAGCTTTATGAAGGTTCTATACATGTGTGTGTGCGTGCGCGCATCATATTTTGTATCTACTTGTCAAGAAAGTTATTAAATGGAACATCCAAGGGGGGCGGGTTCTGGTTGGAAGTTTCATCTTTCATGCCATACAATTCAACCATGCAACCTAACCACGGTTGAATAAAAGCACTCCAAAAAACATAAACAAATATATAGAATTCTATATAATTCAATTTTCAGAACTTTCTCTTGTGATCAATACTACAACCCCTCTTTTCTGCCATGATTATCTAATTTGATTCAGTTCACAATAGCCATCATGCATTTAAAAAACTTTTGCTTCATTTTACCTGCAGAATTTGATGAAATCAAAGTCGTTGACCACAACAAGGTTCATAAAAGATCAACAAAAGAGCCAACGAATCGCCCCTGTGGCGCTCCCGTGCTTGATTTCTTTCACCAGTTGTTGAAATGGGCGAGTTCCTGTTACCAAGAAGGGCCAAAGAAACGATTTTCTGGCGTTTTCTATGACACGGAAGGTGTGCAGGTATCTGAGAAGTTTTGCCGTGAGAATCCGAGGATATTCAGCTACTCTGAATTGTATATAGCTTCTAATGGATTCAGTGAGAATGAAATGCTTGGGAGTGGAGGATTCGGTCGAGTTTTTCGAGCAGTTTTACCTAGCGATGGGACGGTGGTTGCTGTGAAATGCTTGGCAGAGAAAGGGGAACACTTCAAGAAATCATTCATGGCAGAGTTGGTGGCTGTGGCTCATCTCCGCCACCGGAATCTTGTAAAGCTGAGAGGATGGTGTGTTCATGATGACCAGTTATTTCTCGTCTATGATTACATGCCCAATCGGAGTCTTGACAGAGTATTATTTCGAAGGCAAGAGAAGGTGGATTCAGTACTACTTCATTGGGAGCGAAGGAAGAAGATAGTCTATGGCTTGGCAGCTGCGCTGAATTACCTCCACGAACAATTGGAGACTCAGATAATACATCGGGATGTGAAGACGAGCAATGTTATGCTCGATTCCCATTTTAATGCACGCCTTGGCGACTTTGGCTTGGCTAGGTGGCTAGAGCATGAGGTTGAGTACAAACCGAAGACACCATACAGATTAAAGAACCGACAATTTCGGCTAGCAGAAACCACCAGAATTGGTGGAACTATCGGCTACCTACCGCCAGAGAGTCTTCAGAAACGAAGCATTGCCACTGCCAAATCTGATGTATTCAGCTTTGGAATTGTGGTGTTGGAGATCGTTTCAGGAAGACGAGCAGTCGATCTCACATACCCTGATGATCAAATCATCTTGCTTGATTGGATCAGAAGGCTCTCTGATGAGGGGACACTTCTGCGGGCAGGGGATAATCGACTCCCAGATGGATCCTACAAGCTTGCTGATATGGAACGTCTAATACACCTTGCGCTTATGTGCACACTTCACGAGCCCCAATCCCGACCGAGCATGAAATGGATTTTGGAAGCTGTTTCTGGCAATATTTATGGTAAATTACCAGACCTTCCATCATTCCAATCCCACCCTCTCTACATCTCCCTGACATCCCCAACCAACAGTAGCACAAGCAACATGACAACAACACTTTCTTCTAGCACCATAAGCACAAAACAGGCATTCTACTCGTCAAATTTTTTCACAGCCAATGGGGAAACCATTTATTTAACTGCTGAATCGGAGACAAGCAATGTCAGCTCTTCTTTTAACAGGTGTCACCAACAAAATACCTTTCCTATGGTTGAAACTCCAAGAGTTATAACCTATGACGAGATCATTTCTGCCACAAACAATTTCTCAGAATCACGAAGAGTAGCTGAAGTTGACTTTGGAACTGCTTACCATGGGTTTCTTGACGGTCACCATGTTTTAGTGAAGAGGCTAGGCATGAGAACATGCCCTGCATTGCGGCTGAGATTCTCAAACGAATTCCAAAATTTAAAAAGACTCCGCCACCGGAACCTGGTACAGCTACGTGGATGGTGCACCGAGCACGGAGAGATGCTTGTCGTGTATGATTACTCGGCAAACCGTCTTTTGAGTCACATCCTTTTCCATCATGATCAAAGAAACAGGCATTCAATATTGCGTTGGCAGCAACGATACAACATAATCAAATCACTTGCCTCTGCTATTTACTATCTCCATGAGGAATGGGATGAACAGGTGATTCATAGAAATATCACATCGTCTGCTGTCATTCTAGATCCAGACTTGAACCCGAGACTCGGTTCTTTTGCTCTTGCTGAGTTCTTGACAAGAAATGAACATGGCCATCACATAGCTGTCGACAAAAACAAATCAGTTCGTGGGATTTTTGGTTACATGTCGCCAGAATATATGGACTCTGGCGAAGCAACCACAATGGCTGATGTTTATAGCTTTGGAGTTGTGCTGCTCGAGGTGGTCACTGGACAGATGGCAGTTGACTTCCGGCAACCTGAGGTGCTATTAGTAAAAATATTACATAAATTTGAGGCACAGAAAAGGCCATGTGAAGATATCGTGGACCAGAGGTTAAATGGACAATACAACAATAGTGAAATGGTAAGGCTGGTGAAATTAGGAATGGCATGCACACGTTTGAACCCAGAATTAAGACCAAGCATGAGGCAGATAGTAAGCATACTGGACGGTTATGATCAGTGGTTCACGGAAATCAATCAGAAGAAGGAAAGAGAGGAAGAATGGAAACAAAGAAATGCTCCTTCTTTGTGTCTCATCAGAAGAATTCAAGCTCTTGGCATACAATGAAATTATACAGAAGTTGTGCGAATATTTGTGCAGTGCAATTTAGCAAAGGCAAAGTTATTCATCCATTTCTGTAATTTAAGTGTTCTTGGTTCAGGTTCTAGGCTCACAATGATTTTGTACGAGTTATGAATACAATGTTATATTTGTGTATACATAGCAAAGAACTCGTGTTTAAAGGCAAACTTAATCTTCCATGTCTGTAATTCAAGTCCTCTTGATAGTGAAGAGTATTCAGGACATCAACTTCTCTTAGATGGATGAATATAATGTTAGCGAGCGAGCAAAGCTGTGAAACAATTTTTCATAAAAACATAACAAATTTAAGCAAGAAAGGTGAACTTTTAAATCAACTGAACTGATAGAAGTAACATAGATAAATGTGAAGATATTACGGTACACAGAGACAAACAAATTACAGAAGATAAGACACTACAATTGAACTAAAGTATTTATAAACAATTAACTGTTTAATGCATAAGTCAAACCTGCAGATAGTTTCCCAGTTGCATTTCTTTGCCATCCTGCACTCGTCTTAATTTTGTATCTCAGGACCATCATCATCGGAGTCGATCCTGACCCATTTAATGAATACAAATAGAAATTCCCTGAAGCTTACTTTTCCTTCCCTATCCAGGTCCATTTCTTCTGCACATTCAACAGTACCATAAGCCAAGGTCAGTAGGGATCATTAAAAATGAAACTCTGAATTAAAATTCCTACAATTGTAGCAGATGAAGGCAGTAATCAAAGGTCTAAATTTTAAAGAAGAAAGCAGAGTTAATAACTAAATCGAGTCCTTGTGATGTGAGATGGAGATTTCTCCCGAGGAGAAGCCTCATTTAATGCCTTGACAATGTCTTTCTTTTTCAGCTTTCGTTCACCATTTTTATCAAGAAACAATAATACTTCAATTATTTTATTAAAGGTGGCATCAATTTGAAACAATTACATCAATTTCTGCAACAAAAAATTTGTAATAAATAAACCTGCAGTTTACAAAAAGAAATATACATATTTCTCAAGACAAAGAGTTAATGACTTAGAAATAACAGTAATATCACAGCATATAGTGTGTTAGATGAGGTGGAACAATCCATGAGGAGATAAATGAGACATAGAAGAACAATGAACTCGTTGAATTGTATCCCTTCATTTTCATTCATTTCACAGTAATGGAAAAGATCGTCGATCTCCTCCTCATGACATGAAACTGCAACTTATGCAAGCATTTCTTGAGTCCCTCGTGATCAATAGTTCCATTTTAGTCCTCATCTGTATAAAGGCAAATGAAAGAACGATAGAGACTAATCATAAGTTTCGCACAACGCTTCAAGAACAAGACAACAACTTTCTCTGTAGTCCCGACTCACCAAATTTTTCGAATACACCTCTGATCTCTTTCAATGCCTCTCTGATCTGAGGAAATTTCAGGATTATGTTATCAATTGATCTGAAATTATTGTTCCCTGGAGAATTTCTTTTAATCTCCATCATTTTTCTTTCAAGCTCAGTATCTAGTCTCTTGTAATTGTTTGGCAAACTACAACAGCAGAATATAACTCCTACTTTATTGGAGAATGACTTCAGAATAGGGCATAGCTCAGATGTCACTTAAAGATAAAATGAACTCGTATTAGTATTAACGTTAGAGAATTCACAATCTACATGTTCAACCAGCTACATGGTAATTAACGTTAGAGAACTTTATTACTTAATGTTGCTCGCTGTTGATGTTAGTAGTAATAAGAGAACAATGATCTTGTGATGAAAATAATGTTTTGAAAATCATGAAACCACAGTGTTTCTTGGTGAATTCATGCCACAGCTAACAGAGCCACAAGTAAAAAGTCGCTCAAGAGAAGAAAACAAGAAATGGATAAACTAACATATCAAACGAAGTTGTCACAAACCTATACAATTCAATTTGTCTGCACCATTTTGAATAGAAGTCAATCGATGAAGATAATTTAAAATGCTGCCTTCATTTTCAGTTGATGAGAGAAACTTATCGCCAAAAATCTTATAGAAAATATCCTGGACTGGGATACAGCATTAAACAGATCCAAATTCAAATTTTTATTAAGGAAGATTCAACCTGGCAGCAAGAATAGAAGCCAACTTTTGGATTAGTGACGAGCAAAGCCTACCCCGAATTCCACATAGCCGTTCAGATGGAAGTACAAGTAGAAAAATGTAAATTCCCCATGCTATTGAAATATAATTTTGTCATACCTTTCGCATATTCTAAAGAGATAATTGAAAGCCTGGAAGGTCATCAGCTTACCTAACATCTCAAATTTCATTATATTCCACAGAAATTCCTAATAGCTTTAGCTAGAACACTGAAATTGCCAAACTAAATAATAAAAATCTACAATCCAATGGCTCAACTTAAGAAAAAAATTATGGAAGATTAGAAAAATGATTTCAGAATCCAATTGGAAACTAATGGAATTGTATCACACAATAGTGAGCTAAAGATTCCTAAAATTGCATCACACAATAGTTCAAATGCATTAACCACCAAAGCATTATACAAGCTGCAAGATTTAAATGATTACACGCTATTATAAAAATTGCTTACATGTCAAATATTTGAGCAAAAAGTGAATTCGATGTGTGGACAGTGGACGACATTTAAATGAATACAAAATGAAAGGAAATTTCTTCGTCGTTAAATTTCCAATACCAAAGATGACAAAAGAACCAACAACTTATGGAATTTCTGTTCAGCAGAAATAACAAAAACTTACCTTGTGAATCTTTTTTTTATTTTTTATTTTTGATATCCAGATATCCCAATTTCGCTAGACTAAATCCTGGACTTGCAAGATCCTTGCCTTTAGAACCTTGAAAGAGGTAAATCATGGGATATACCTCAATTGGTTTCCAAGTTCCTCTCACTAACAGTACAATTCTGCACACAAAGGTCATCCTCCAAAATGATAGCTTTCTGATTCAGTTTATACAACAGACACAGAGGAAAAGAAACAAAAAAAAAAAAAAAAGGAATTGGGTACTTAAAAGTAATTAATATGATTTACAATAACATGATTCAGAAATTTCATATGATGTGAAGAAATTTTTTAAAAGTTTTATGTTCTGGTTTATATTATGTCACTAGTTCTATAGTTCTTATTCCTTTTTATCATATTGCTAAAATTTTCTGAATGTATAAAATATTACTGATTATTTGATATCCTAGTAGCGATGGAACTTTAAGTTTGGAAAATATAAGGAGAATTTGTCCATGTCGTTTTCGTTAGCTTCTATAATGGATCATAATTATAATTTAGAGCTGATGATTTTCTAGATCTGAGTTCATCATAATTTGTGAGTTTTGTTTACGTTAATTTTCTTTAATATTTCTCACTTCGTAGAAAATTTGAACGCAAAATAACTTATTTATATACAATTTTAACTCCATCTATATTAAAAGTAGTCAGTTCCTAACTCGAAAAAGGACAGTTTCAAAAAGTTCTTTAAAAAAAAAAAAAAGCAACTCCTGGGCCCACTCAGCTCAACCCATGAGCCATTAGGCTGAACCCAGCGAGTCTTTTGGACGCGAGCTGAGCTTGAATCGGCCCATTAGCATGCCTAACCCGGACATTGTTGTTTTGGAGGAATGTGCAATAAAATGGTTCAACAGGTAGAACATATCTTGGTGGTGGTATTTAGATTTCTAGCACGCGCATTCTGGGAATTGCTCTTGATGCCTGTAAAACAAGTGAACATTATCAACATCAGAATGTACAACGGGATTTGACTGAATTCACAAAAGGGTGTTCCAGTGAAACTGTTTACAGAATGTACAAACCACTGATCCGAAAGAGGAAGAGTAAAGAAAATGGAACTATATCTCGTACTGAAACTAAACTATACTGTGCGATTCATCCAATATTTGACATTGACCACTCCACCGGCCTCGTACTGTTGTCAAAAGGCAGCACATCCCCATTGCTAAACATAGGTCGTGGTCTTTTCCTCGGTGCAGCAGCATCAGCACCCTGTGAACCGGAAACTGTAGGAGAAACTAGACATCCGTTCGAGATCAAACTGCTATCATTCGAGCAAACTCTTAATTGAGCAGGCATATTGGAATCAATTTTTTTCTCCGTTAACATGAAAACCTCTGATACAGGAGGGACGACTGCCGTCATGCCATTGCAGTCATTAACTTTGATTGCCAGTTTTGATAGCTCTTTCCCAGCAGCTTCTAACCCAGCAGAGGCCACAACATGATCATCAAGAGCTTTACAAGCTTTCTCGAGGATTGACTGAAGATACTTGGCTTGTGCTTCAATTCGGAGCTGGAGACAACGCTGAACCTGTTTTGTACCGAATTTGGAACAAGAAACCCATTTGTATCATAATTTGGTAATGATATTTGAAAATTTATGGAACAAAAAGAGAATTACGTAATTGGAAGTGATAACACTTTTGCTTTCATTTATGATATATGCTTTAATCAAACATCGAAATTGCAGGTAAACCAAACACTCAATTTGTTTTCAGAAACATAAATCAAACAAGATGAAATCTGTTACTTGACAATGTCTATGATTCTTCCGACTTTTCTAAGTTTCAAGGTAGCATGTGATACCTCCTGCATTGGTGTCGGAAGTATGACCCTCCATCTTTTACTCCTACTGAAGCCATTTATATTTTCATTGAGAAATCCATTTTACCTGTTATACCCAGCAGTCCTTGGTCGTCTCAGTCTACAGAATCTTATGCCCAACATATGCAAAACATTCATGCTAATATTAGGCGAAAGATTGAATTAAGTAATGTTGATTAAAAACTTTTCTACCAACAGGCACCATAAGAATGTGAATCTTCCCAGCCAGGTGAAAATGATGTGCTCTACCGTCCTGACCCCAGTTTTGAAGTAATTAGTCTGTCATTCCAATCCAGAAGCAGACTTTCCCAGCCAATTCACATGTGTTTGTAAAAGACCGGGATTCCAAACTTTATGCTCCATTACCTTTTATTTTGTTTCGTTTTTGTTAAAAGGTATTCTTATAATTAACTTATTTCCTTGCTTTAGCCTTAAGTTCGAAAATTTAATGGTATCAGTAAATTTAGATTTATCTTAGCTAGAGTTATCTGAAATATGAAGATAAAACTTCTGCCCACAGTATAAAAGAGAAAATACATAATCTAACAAGTCAAAGTAAAGTCGACCAACAAAATTAACGACCACAAATCATTGGGAATATCACTAATCAAATGATTACCAAAGGAGAGAGAATCGTACCTCCAGCTGCTCATGCAGTCTTATTTGAACTTCCATCTGAACTCGCAAAGCCTCAGTAACCTGGTACCCACTGGTAACAACGTGAAAAACAATAAATTTCATATGGAAAGAATGTCAAGTGTTGGTTAAGAAATTGCTGAGAAATAGATATACTCGTTTATATCTTGTGCCATCATTCTTGATGAAGTTGACATAGATGAACCCATATCCTGATTTTCAGCAACGCATGATGCTGCAATCAAATAAAAGCAAAAACGATTCACAAAGACAGTAAATAAAAACCC
Organism: Fraxinus quadrangulata; assembly: GCA_903798255.1. Lineage (NCBI taxonomy): Eukaryota > Viridiplantae > Streptophyta > Magnoliopsida > Lamiales > Oleaceae > Fraxinus > Fraxinus quadrangulata. Next base: position 7,042 of record CAIGRB010083051.1, on the reverse strand, counting down.
CCCATGAAGCATTAATTCCCATGCATTCTCATGTTCCCCATATATCAACTCTAAAAATGATCTACGGTTTCCCAAGACAGTGGAATCAAGTTCATCCAAATGGTCGAGTGACACGGCACAAAACAAGGAATACAAACGAAAACCTTAAGAACACAATTTTTGGAATCCACCAAATTATGAAGAAATACTCTCACAAAATTTTATTAATGCCGGATGATCAAAAACTATTAATTAACCCTTTTATTTATAAGAGCTTATATGAAAACCTAGTTTAAACAAGTTAAAACTGCAAAGAATTCAAAATCAACTAAACTGACAAAAATAGCACTAAAACTTTAAGGGGGTGTTTGGTGGGAATTAAAATTATATTTTTAGTAGATTGTGATAGAAGTTTTTGAAATATGTAGTTGAAAAGTTGTGGAACCCATGAAATATGTGATTAATATTGATTGTTTGACTTTGACTTAGATTAAAATCTGAGTTTAATTGGTACCAAACAAGCTCTAAAAGTAGTTTTCTACTACTAAATGAACTCGGATGGCTAAAATCCATCACATGTCATGGAAAAGCAGCAAGTTCTACTCGTCTCGTCATTCTCTTTCCAAAATGGTATTATGGGCCCAAACCGGAGCTCGGACGCCACACCTGAGCTGTTACTTTTTTCTCTTTTCTATCCAATTCTTCTTCAATCCATTCAACCTTCTTTTCTAACGTTATTGAGAAAATAAATTTTTGCTGCCCCATGAAAAATTTATACCCAGCATTCGATTTTCATCTTACACAGATTCTAAAAACCCTTAGGTCCAAGGCCTCTGGCAATTCTAACTTACAGACAACAGTCCAAACTTTGAAGAAGATAAATGAAGGATTCTCTGGTTGCATCATTTACCTTAATTTTAATGACTTCATCCTCTGGATAAGCTTAATTTATTCATATATCTACCAATTCAACAAGGTAAAAATGCTAAACCACAAATACATTACGTATATGCAGGGAACATGAAAAACGTTCAGTACTCAGATAGCTTCTGTGAGTACCTTCTTTCAAGTTATCATTTACCTCCTTGTTTGCTTGCTTGCCCAAACGGTACTTCTGAAATATTAAATTCAGAGTAATTACACTTTTGTATAAAGTAAGCCATATTTTCAAGAATCAAATAGAAAAGAGAAGCTCATTTTTTCTATCATTCTTGGGATTTGATTGGATTATCAGGGAGGATCGATGATTAGTGAAATAGCAGACCTGAAGATGTGACTTCAGGTGATACAAAGTCAAGCCTTTTACACCCATTGTTCTCATAATCATCTTTGGTGTTGCTTCTGCATTGCAAATCCGGAAAGAACTTTAAATTAGCTCATTAATCCAAAAGAAAAACAAAATAAAAATAGATATATTGGAACCTCCAGGGATTGGTCCTGGAATAATACCCAGAAGATGAATGAATGAAAATGTAAAACCAAGATGATTCATATAAACAATCTTTTTCCTCCACAAATATCTTCCAGACTAGATTTCAGGGGAATTCTGGGAAGAATTGGATAACGNATAAAAATAGATATATTGGAACCTCCAGGGATTGGTCCTGGAATAATACCCAGAAGATGAATGAATGAAAATGTAAAACCAAGATGATTCATATAAACAATCTTTTTCCTCCACAAATATCTTCCAGACTAGATTTCAGGGGAATTCTGGGAAGAATTGGATAACGGAGTAGGACAGTGCTCCACGTTTTTTAACGGTACATGGGTAAGTAAAATATTAACTCTCACATGCTATTAATGAAACTTGAGCAAATTTCACAATGTTGATTGAAATTATTATGGATCAAACTTGGTGTACACTTAAAAATTAAAAATGAAGAAAGCACCTTAACTGGTCAATTTTCAAGGTTAAAAACCGAAAATGATCATGATAGACGCATATGTTTTTCTACAGAAAAGATAACTGCACGTGAGCATATCAAATCGAGATGAGATAACTAAAATTTTAATAGGAACCATGTGAAATTCATTAGCCTGAAATAATAAGGACTGATTATCAAAAAGCATGGTATACACACCATAATTGAAAAAACAATTTGAAAATAAAAAATCAAAGCTATCATCTTTATTATAATAACAAAAATAACAATAGAGTCTGTTTTTCCTAAATAAAAATTAAAGAAAATAGAAAAGCACATGGTTGATCATAATTGAGTTTAGTGGAGTTGAGTAGAATCAATTCAATAACTATTAATGGCACCAAAAAGTCAAATCCTATTAATTAGCCTATAGCAATAAAAAAATTTCTAAAACACATTTGCAGAAGCAGAAATCATTTGCCAACAAACATTTCTGTTAAAGTCACCATCCCCATCAAAAACCCACAAATTCTTTAAAATTGCTTTCTGTATCTTGAAACTAAATTCCTTGATTTTATTTCAGAACCCAAATAAATAAATAAATAAATAACATTATTAAGAATAGGTTTTTAATAAAAAAAATATTGTTTAGCCATATACGGACCACAAATTTTCCCTATCCAAAAATTCATTTTCCATTTGAAAAAATCTCACAAACAAGCTCTCAAACAGTTCAAATTTTCCTGTAAATTTCATACTCAGCCAGTATTTCTAGTCCCAACAAATCAAATACTACTCCAGGACATCACTTACAGATTCAAGTTCCATGAACCCAAAAGTCAACCCACACATTCAACTTGAAAGAGATGAATTGAGAGCATGTGCATATACTCAATGGTTAGAACTCATCCTTTAAACCAGGATGTAAGAAGACGGTGCCCAAAGAACTCATAATTATATTGTTAATACATATATACATAGAGAGAGGAAAAGGGAATGGAAGCTCACTATCAGGGCCACCAAGCTGAGTGACAGCATCCACAAATCTTTCATGGAGCTCAGCAGTCCAGCGCAGTCTGGGCTTGGGATCTGAGGTGAGAACAAGGCAGGTATCCCCAGGCAAATTGGTGCCTTCTAAGGCCCCCTGGAATTCTCCTAATGGCAGAGAGTGCGTTGACATTGAAGAATACATTTTTCAACAAAATAACCACCACAAAGAATGATTTTTTCTTTCCAGGATGTGAATGAACGAGGCCTAAAGGCCCCTGAAAGTGGGGGTGGAGGACCAGTTTACGTGGTTTAGGAATTGTGTTTTTGAGCCAATGGGGTTGTTTGAGACGAGAGAGAAAACACGTACTGTGTGTGTAAGAACAGACGTAGTACAGCGACGTCTTTTGTGCGTCTGCCTTTGTCAAAAGCTTGTATTTTTTAATAAAATAATATTATAAATAAATTTTAAAAAATTAATTTTTAATCAAATATTTTTTAAAAATTATTATTCAAAAATATTTTTTTCTTTCAAAATGAGGTTCAAACAAGGACTATATGTGTGTGTGCGCGCGCATACGTGTGTATGTACAGTGAGGAATAGTGTGTGTGAGAGGCTATATATACTTCTTACATCTCATTTATATAAATTCACTTTCCTTATTCTCTTATCCCAATTGTGTAATTATATATTTTTGTTGAGAATATTTTGTTTTATTCATTTACTACTATACCATTATTTAATTTATCTGATTATAACCAACTTTCCTCACTTAATCTTGAAATTGTATAAAAATTAAATTGTTTCAAAAGTCCAATTATGGTTCCCAATGAATTTTATCAAAATAATTTATAAGTGTGAGAATTGAAAATTAAATCATTCAATTTCTATATTACTTTCAACAATAAGTTAATATTGGTTATCGATAATTAAAAAAATGTAAATTAGAATAGTTTTTGGCAAAAAATGTTTTTTCAATAATATTAAATAAAGTTTCTTAGCCCATGTGAACAACAAAACCAACATGTATAAATGTGACAGATGAAGTATAATTTTTATCAAACCTATTTAACCACTTATTTTATTAATTTTTATCAAAATTTACTAAAAAACTTATTTTAACCTATCTGGGCATGGCACGTTTTTCTAAGAAAAACTACATGGTAGGTTTTCAACTTCTCACAAGTGTGACACCTATATCTCAACCTTTTGAAGTTGGAATGCTTAGCTCTTGTTTAGTTTGGATAAAAATTAGATTTTTAATAAAAGTTGGTAAAATATGTGATTGAAAAATTAATAATTCCATAAAATAGATTATTAAAGATGCATTTGAAGAAAAAATGAATTTTAAGAAATGAAGGTTAAATAGAGACTAATATCTTTAGGTATTGATATCAAGTACAAGATACTTTTTTTTTAGAGAGTTAATGCTTAAATATAAGTTTCAAAAAACTCAAGTTCTACCTTTTTGAATTTATTGATAATTGACATATAAAAAAATAAAATGAAGAATCAAAATGGAGATCATTGTTGAAGAGAAATTCTCTCTAAATTCAAAGATGATCCTTATCACATATGAGTGATGCTACGTGTACAGAAAAAAGTTTGACAATTTTTTTACGAATACACACTTGGCAGTTAAACATTGGCAAATGATAACAATAAAGGGAAAAAAAAAAGTCATTCAGGTGATGCGTTGTATGGCTTTGTGAGCAATTACTCATCACACATAAGATGATTTTTTTATAAATAGAGGAGTGATGCTATTCAGTATCATTAATATTAAAATATCAGTCTAAGTGATAGTGATGTGACTAAGCCTAAACATTTTAACCAAAATCGATCATCTCGAATCGGAACGAAGGTTCCAGTCTGATTCGAACAAAATAAATTAAAATCGAAATCAAGAATCGAAAACTGATTGGGTTTAGGTCGGTTTTTGATTCCTGAACCAAAACATTGGGGACCGAATGCAACCAATTTTTTATATTTACAATTTATATGTTGTGTAAAAAAATACAAAACTTAAAAATTCTTATTTAGTTAGTAATTTGTCTAAAATTCTAAACTTTAACTCTAAGAATCATAATTTGCTCTTACTTTTTTGTCTCTCGTCTGATATCAGATTGTTGTGTTTCAGATGTTAGTACACATTAATCTTTGCAATTTAGGCTTTCTATGAATCAAGAAAATTAAATTAGAGTTGTGGTATAAGTTGATGAATCATAATATTCATTTTTGCAACATGTGGGTTGCAAAAATTATAGGCTCTAACATGCCTCATTTATGGATTGAATAAGATCTATCAACAAAAATTATTTCTTCTCAAGTTGTAATTTAATTTTTTAATTTTTAATTTTCTCCTTTTTTCGTGATTTTTAATCTCCACTATTTTGAGCCATATAGCTGAATTTCTTAGCTTCTTAAAAATTTCTTCGCTAATTTTCTTCTTTGCACAGATATTGTTGAGTAATAGCGTGTCAGTTATACTTATCGAAATTGCCTATGCGAAAATGTTTATTAAATGCATATAAAAAAAAGTATTATGGGTAGAACACAACCAAAACTAATGGATTGAATTTGGATTTGGTTCAAACAATTACAAGGACTCGAATGGTTTCATTTATAAAATACTCGAAGTATAATAGTTTGATTCCGAGTAATGAAATACTCGGATTGATCCACCCAACCCCCATACATAAACGTAACATTAAATGAGAAATACAAATAAATTACTAAGTTACTTAATTATACATTTCATTAAATATATCACATCATGTCACCTAAGCTGATGTTTAGTATAAGCGGTGTTATATAACATTAAGGTTAAATCAATCAATAACCACACAACTTTATATTCAGTGTCATCATGACCGCTCAATTTGATTTTATTACATCATGTTCACCCAATTTTATATTTTGTACCACCATAATCACCCAATTCGATTTTATTTCACTACGTCCACCCAACTTATTTCATCATTTTCACTAATTTTAAAAGTAAAATAGTAACTTTGCATTATATATAAAATAAATTTTAAAAAACAAAAATAAAAGTTTTTTATTTTATTTTATTTTATTTCTCTTAAGTGACTTTTTGAAAATAAGTTTTTATTTTATTTTAAAAATGATTTTTTTACATAAGTATGTTTTTAAGTAACGTTTTCTTAGATAAGTTTTCTTTTCATTTTTTTAATTAACATTTTTTTAAATAATTTTTTCTTTTATTTTACTTTTTGAAAATACGTTTTATTTTATATATATAATGCAAAGTTACTGTTTTACTCATTTTAAAATTAATGAAAATGGTAAAAAGAAGTTGGGTGGTTATGGTAAAATAAAATCAAGTTTGGTGGCAATGGTGACATTATGTATAAAATTGGGTGGATATGGAAAAAAAATTAGATGGCTATGGCAACACCAAATGTAAAGTTGGGTGGTAATTGGTGGATTTAATTCTATAATATTGTCATAAATAGAAAGTCTCTTCAAGATATTTCGTAACGATCGAACATCTGTGCCCAATTTATTATATAACATAAAGATTATGTTGTTACATGTCATGACACTTAACTGATGCTAGATTGAACGGGTTAAATTGACAAAATTTATTTTGTTCCTAAACAATCAAAATGACGACGTCGAATTTCATTTACAAACCAAATAGAAAATAAAAAAATAAAAAAAAATCATCCATTTTCATGAAATGTATCCCCCTTAAGTCAACCCATTACAGATACCATGTGAGTTTCATGTGATTTACTGACAAAATGCTCCATTCAAAATCAAGTGCAAATACAAAAATTTTAAACGAAGAAAAAATAAATAGCATGACATTAACATATTAAATGATAATTGATATACAGATCGTTTTACCTTTGTTCGATAAAATAATACAAGGGTGTTGCTATTTTTATAAAATCAAGGATTAAACTGATTGTACAAGGGATATCTCCCCGTACAAGTTACAGATGCGTTGTTGACAACACTGCATTGGTTGCCAACATTGCATTTTTTTTTTTTTTTTTTATAATATCCAATGACAGGATGTCACATTTTCCTTTACATACAACAAAGTCCTAAAATCAATTACAATAAATGAAAAATACTATCCTATTGATTTTGTCACCATTGGAGCCATTAAAAAATATCTAAATTATTTCGTTTTCTACCTTGTTGATTGATTTTGATGTAGGGAACTAAGGGAAAT
>CAIGRB010083048.1:8088-23474 GCA_903798255.1 Fraxinus quadrangulata | reverse complement strand
AAAATTGTAGGAAAATAAAGTTCGAAAAAATAACATTGGAATGAGGTTGACAATCACGACTTTACATTTTACAATTAATGTAAAATTATTTTGATACTTAAAATTTATCGATCATATATTTATTATTGACGCACTTCAAATTTTGATATTTAAAATTTAACGATCATATATTTATCATGGCCGCACTTCAACATTTCCAACAAATTTTACATCGCTTAAAACGAAAATCTGTAATTTAAAATACTGAATCAAACGTTAAAAAAAAATAAAAAAATAGCCTAGACGAGCCACAAAGCTATTCGGCTCTGCTCACAACTTATAAACAGTAACAAAGAAGTCACTTTTTTATTTATGGTAGATAGAAAAGAAAAACACCGTTGCTGAATTATTTTTATGTTAATAACCTTGTCAACCAATTAAGCTTGATTAATACTAATCACCGCTAAGTGATTTGTAATCATTGCTGAATTTAGTGATAGCGAACCCCTATATTGTATAAATATATGATTGAAAGTAAGTATGAAGATTAAAGAATTTTAAAATAATGGTTGTTAAAAAGGGACGTATATTACATAATAAGTTTTTTAACTACATATTTCTAATTTTGTCATTGCTTTTTTGAAAATCAATTTTCTTCAATCCTAGTCAAGGATGTTATTTTTGAGAATCATAGGGTGAAGTTTTTTGACAATGGTCGAGTAACATTATCTTTGAACATATTTTATGCTTTTATGACTTTCTTTATTTACTGATCGAAAACTCATTTCATGCTTGGGTAATTTATTTATTTTTTCAAAATTTTCATTTGTCAACTTCATGTATTAGAATGCAGAAATTTATAATGAATGAAGTTGTATATTGTATTTACATTGCATCAAACGTGGAAATTTTAATGTAATTAGACTTTAATTTAATTTTTAATTTCATTATTCTCGAGTTCCATCAATTGGATATACGTTCAAATGTATTATTCGATATTATGTTTTGGCAAATAAATATTAATTTATGATTATTTGATTTTTATTATGGCTCTATTTGAGCCCTATTTTAGGGGGAATATATTTTGTAATAGTAATTTTTGAAGAATGTGTGGTTAAAATGTAAATAAAAAGCTCGAGTTTACGTGCAAAATTATTTTATCGAAAGAATGCGTAGTTAAAAATGAATTTGAAGAGAACGTGTCTCAAACAATGGTTATAATTGCATTTAATAGTTGAGCAAATAATAAAATGTTCCACGATCATAGATATTATTATAAATTGAGTACTTAAGTTGTAAAATACAAATAAATTAAATTTATAAAGTGATCAGAAATAATCGTTTTCGATCAGTAAATAAAGTCGAATACTTTATTTTTTTTAGTATAGTGTTATATTTATTGATGTTTGCGTTAGACTTTTGATAATATTAGTAATAAACAAATTTGGACAAGACCGAGTAACATTTAATAATGTGATGATCATACATAATTAAATGTTATTGACAGATTGAATTATGAACGTTAATTATTAATTCAAGTTATTTGGGAATTAAAAAAAACTAATTAATGAATATTTTTTGTAATATGGAATCCATCACCAATTTTTATAGGTACATCGTTAACACGTGTATTTTTTTAAAGGACAATTTAATATGAATTCAGCAATTTAACAATTGTGATGCGATCATAAGAAATTGCATAATTGAGAAATAAAATTTGTGACATTCTATATAAATAGTTAACATGACCCATTGGTAAAAAATAATCATTTATAATTAGTTTCATGATTGATGGAAAAGAAATGTTAATGATGTGGAATAAATTATTAAAAAATTTAAATATTTTCAATTAGTTGAAAAGTGCAGTTTTGATTGTTAGTGGATACAGTTGAAATTAATTAATTAATCTTGAACAATCAAGAGTTGACTGGCACAAGAATTAATTAATTGGAGCTTAAATCAATGTGAAAAATTCAAAACTCGGACATTTAGTATGTGTCATTTCACTTTTAAGATAATAAGTTTTAAATTTTAAATCTAAGAGAATCTTTTATATATGTGTGTGTATATATAAAATATTCCATTTATTCAAATTAAATTCGAGATTCCATAAATACTTGAAATCAAGCTTTGAGACTTCATTCGTGATCGAACTCCTTAAAATACATCTCTCAATCTCTAAAAATCAAATTCATTACAAATTTAACCATTTACAGTCGTCTAAATCTCCGTTAATGATAATATTTAGAGATTTAAGGTCACAAATTGCAGAATTATTATCACATACCAGTAATTAATAATAGTTGCAGCAAAATTTCTGTTCAGCTGTATTGAGTTCGTAGCCAGGTCATTCAATTTGGGTTTCGATCGGCGTCGTATCGCAATTGGTAGATGATTACACATTAAAATCGGGCAACTCACATTTTCACAATTTCTCATACAGACAATTACGCGTCGGTCGGTAGTGAATGTAGCTGATTTTCAAAATCCAATTTGTAAGTTATGATTTCTTTCCAAAAATTAATGTTTGTGACTTTGATTCGTTGTGAATGATATTTTTAATTGTAACATTAAGTCGTTTAATTGGTCACAGTCACATGATGTGAACAATTATTTTATGTGACATGACTCAATTTATCTAAAAACGTGAATTGAAGCTGAACCATTGTATTGAAGATTATTTACAAAATAATTGTGACCAGCGGTTGTATTTATGTGACTTACAATCAAATACAATGACTGTCTAATTTCATGCTGTGAAGATTTTTGAAGGTAGTTTTATATACAGTACTGCATTATTGGGCCTGTAATGCACATTTGTGGCCTGCATTAGTCGTGAAATGCAAAGCATTTTTGTAACTTACATTTTCCTGTGAAAAGTTGTAGAAATGGGCTCAGTGCACGTTTACTTGATTTGCGGATCTCATGTATCACTGGCGATGGTTGATCTGAATTATGGTTTTAGAGACCTAGTAAATATCGTTATGACTGAGTACGGGTTGGATCAAACGAAGGTTGTAGTCACAATGACATATACATTGAGCATTGAGTTGCCTACAATCAGAATAAATAGTGATAATAATGTGCTGTTCTACTTGATGTTAAAGTGCATGGATCGTGACCCTTCCAAATATCCGATAAATGTTGAGGTCACAAATGTTGAAAGTCATGGATGGTTCCAGCTGATGTACACTCCAGCGATGTTATGTTTTCATTAATGGGTATGTCGTCGACATGTACAATGCAACAGATAAACTTTCAGGTCACAATGTCAGAGATGAAGTCACAGTAGTCTCTGTTCCTAATGGTATGCAAATATAAAAGGGAAGAATTTTCCGTGATAAGGAAATTCTGAAATTGAGCTTGTCTTTGCTTGCAATACAATATATGTTTGAATTCATGGTTGTTCGTTCGGACAAGAACTTGTCAGGTGTTCGCAAGAAGAGTGCAATTGGATATGCAAATCTTCAAAATTGGGGAGAACGGAGATGTTTAAGATTAGGAGGATTACAGATGGTCACACATGTGCTTCGAATATAGTATTGAGATCTCAAGCCAGGTTTCAATCACAGTTGTGCCATCTTGCATCAAATACAAGTACACCTCCTCAAGAACTATATACACTCCAAACGATATATGCAACGACATNACAGATGTTCACACATAAGCTTCAATTATAGTATTGGGATCTCACAAGCAGGTTTCAACCACAGTTGTGGCATCTTGCATCAAATACAAGTACACCTCCTCAAGAACTATATACACTCCAAACGATATATGCAACGACATGTTTCACAAATATGGAGTTTCTTTGAATTATGTAAAGGCTTGGAGATCCCGAGAGAAAACATTGAAGATGCTTAGAGGGGATCCTACAGATTCTTTCATGAAAATACCAAACTTCTTTTTATATACTTCATCAAACAAATCTAGGTACGGTGATAGGACTAGAGCTTGATGGTCACAACAGATTCAAATAGTGCTTCATGGCCCAGTTGCATCAATTAGAGGCTGGGAACACTGTAAGTCTGTGATTGTAGTTGATGGAAAGTATTTAAATGGATACTATGGTGGTACACTTATAATAGTGATATGTAACTTGTTGACATTAAACATTTATATTATTGATCTGTGACCTATTGAATTTTTTTTTGTGACATAGACTCCAGAATAATGAAATGTAATAGACATAAGTAGTGAAATAGAATTTCATAACATCATGAACATTCATAAACTTCAAATGTAATCATTGTTACAAAATGATATCTATATGTTCCCCTACCACTACATAGTTACATCAATGTTCAGTTATATATTCAACATTCATTCTATAACTACACCCCCTCAGCCTTTCCCTTTACCACCTTGGTGGCCTTCTTCATTTCACGGTGCTTATAAAGCAGTGCATCTATATTTAGCCGTGCTCTGACAGCATCAAAATCCTTTGGCATGGATGCAAATTCATGATGAAGAAGGTATTCAGCATATTTGATCACAAATATGCCGCAATCATAGCTGAAAAACAAGAAAGTCAGTTTATTAGTTTTTAAGTTGAAATGGTGGTCACAAAACGGATATTTCTTTAGTAAAATAAAACGTTAAAATGATTGTCACAAACATACCCATTCTTTAGTCAAACGCATCCATTTCCTGTCACCCTAAAAAATAATAAGCACTGATTAGTATTCAGGATCTATAAGAACAATGATATTTGTGTATGATATGTGACATGTCCATGTGTTATGTGACCCAAATGTAATTAATGTGACCTGAACATAATGCGTGTGACTTGTGTATATAGTTTGTGACCTATGGTATATAACTTGTGACTAATGAACAATGATGTTTCTGTACGATATGTGACATGTCCATGTGTTCTGTGACCTAAATGTAATTAATGTGACATGACCATAATGTATGTAACCTGTATACATGGTATGTGACCTAAGGTTTATGACTTGTGACTAATGAACAATGATGTTCGTATGTCATATGTGACATGTCCATGTGTTCTGTGACATGTATAAAATTAATGTGACCTGACCATAATGTCTGAGATTTGTATATACAGTATGTAACCTACAGTATGTGATACACTACAAATGCTATAATACATATAGAATGATATGTCATCTTTACATATCGAGTTGGTCAACAACGCTTCTGGAGAAACGAGTTCATGCCACTATGTTTTGTTGCCTACGGCGAATGTACCAATGTAAAACGAGGACTTAATGACATCGTCATCATTTTTGAATTTTTTCCTATAAAAAGAATCAGATAATAAATTAGTTATCCTTATTTGTAATGAGTTTATGTTGTAGTTCACAAAATAATGTCATACGTACGTGTTTGTTGGGTTGTAACCTCTATATAACCAACTATGAAATGCTGCAACATCAGCATCATCTGCATACTGATTGTAGTATCAAAAAACTACAACACTCTCAGAACTCTTGCTTTGATTCCCTTCTTTAGAAACAAAAGGAGACTGTAATATTCTTGCCGGTCTAAAGACACGCTTCAACGGTAGACCGGATGTAGGTGTAGAAGTGGGTGACACCTGTAATGTAGTGAATATCTGTGCGTAAATAGATTTTTTAACCAGAAACCTCCTGATTTTCACATTATGTGTCCTTCACTACACTGGCAATTACAGCATCAACATATTCTTGAACTTGTTTTGATTGAACCAGTTGTGACCCAATGTTACCAATGTTTGAAGTAGGTTGGGTAGAACCAATCCCCAAATCAATGGGTCGAATAATTGCTTTTCAAGTAACAGCTTACCTTTCCCTTTCTTATCAACTGTTTCTTCAACATTTTTCCCCATACAATAACACATTTATGTATGAAAAGTTAAAAAGTTACAAATGAAGATGTCAAACCTCGGTAGTAGAATGAACTTACTTCTTCCTGAATGTTTCTAGCTCCATCACTAGGCAAATCACTTTTGTCTTTGAATAAGTTCAGAATCTGATCCATAGAGTTTAAAATCATTGCAGTCACAGATTCAGAAAGAAAGTTCATTTTTGTCTTCATCTCCAACAAGTCTGACCTGATTTCTCCTTGCATACGAACAATTATATTCATCTTGTGATTCATGTCAGCCGTAATTAATGATAAATGTGACTTGACATCATTCATTTGCACAGAGAGCTCCTTATTTTTCATTTGGAGTTCACTGATTTCATTTTGCAAACTCTCCAACACCTATGACATTTGACATACATCTATGACATGGATAATTTGTTTATGAATCATGTGTGACATATACACATTTGACTGTGATCTTGAACACTATGGCATGTGACCAATGCTTCTATATTTGTGACCTGTCTGAATAACATGTGCCAAATTCACAACGGCATGTCACATATGCATATGTGCATGTGAAGTACGTCAACAACAATTGTTTAAAATATGAACTTGTATGAAACATTTGTAACCAGTTGATATTTAGTTGTGATTTCAATGAAGTGTCATGTGATCTCGTCTTAAAATGCATATGAAATAGAGAAATATGAAACTTGACCTAGAATTAATATGCACATTTGAAATTCAAAATATGAACACAAATAAAAATCTCAAATATGATAAATCAATAAACATAACAGCACATAAAATTAAAGATAGCAACATACATTAGATCCATGTACATGTCCTGCTGGAGGTGGAGACATATGAGCAGATGGACCCATCATCCACCGGTGAGTAAATGTGCGCGGTGTGTAGGAGGATCCATAGAAGTACAAACAGAAAATGATGTCCTCTGTCTTCTCGGAGGTGGATCAACAAAATCATCGTCCTCATCCTCGATATCGCTGGAATGACCCAACCGTTCGTCAGTAATCATAAGAATGCGTGGTTTGGACTTTTTTTTGGTTGGTGGATCTTTGAACTTTTGTTAGCACGTGATATGGATGGAGCTTTGAACTTTTGCTGTGGTGTGTTATATGAAACACCTTCCATGTATGGCTCCATCATCTCCATTGCAGACGGATTGATGTCTTGTACTTGTAGTTGTACATAAACGAAAATAGTTATCATGAAACCCATTTACTGTCACATGTATACCGATTGCACAATTTAAATTGTGTCTCACAAATCGACGAGTACTATGAAATGTGAAACATAATATGAAATGTGACCTGTGACTATGTAATGTGACCTGTGCAATGTGACTATGGAATAGAAAATGTAACCTGTGACTATGCAATGTGACATGTTGCATGTCTAAAAAATCGATGAGTACTATGCAATGTGATTTTCCCTTCGACTATGTAATATGAAATATGACATGTGACTCTTAGGTTAATTGTGACTCATTTTTGACTTGTCTACATAATGCACAAATGAAATAAAAACTTACATCCAGGTCAAAAAATACCTCTTCTTCAAGTTTAGCACCAGATGGCAGTGTATCTGATCTCCAATTCAAGATACGTGGGCAGCTCCTCAGAATCCTAGAAGTTAAAGTCCCATCTAGCCGTGTAATAGACTCATAAATCCAAACTTGGAAGGCAACTAGAAATCCTTTGAGTCTATAGTGAGAATTTATATGACTCAAACCATCTTTCAGTGAGTTTATGAAAATATCGAACAAATGTTTCGGCCATGGAAACATGTTCATAGCATCAAATAGTTCTCAACGACCTTCTTGTATGAGGTTGAGAACGAGTATGTTGTTATCAAATAAAGAATACAAATCCTAACAACATCATGATTGTCTTCATTCGTTAAACCAATGAAGATATCTCTAACATCTTCATTTGTCACTAAATTCAAGAGTCCAAAATATTTATCCTTAATTCTTGACTGTGCATTTTGAAGACTTCTCCTTACATCCTATCCCTGGTACCTAAGTCACGTGACCAGATAGAACTCAGGCAAAAAAAAAAAAAATTTGCAGATACTTACCAGCAACCATAAACCACATCTCATTTTTGTTCGGTTGCTTCACCTCCCGCAGAAGAAAATAATGGATTAGCTGAGATTGAACAACTATCTCACTACAATCCAAGAAATAGGAGAAACAAGTATTAGCTAGAATATGTTTTTGTTCATTGTTGAACTTCGATGTAAAATTTGACAGCACGTGTTTAGTTGCATTCGTGGTAATTTTACCAGGAAACCATATAGCCTTCGGTATCATATACTCTCATCCCTACAACATATGACAAACATAAAAAGCTTACATATCACAGACACTACTTAGGTCACATATAACTAAGGTCACGGATTATACATAAATATAGGCTTATTAAAACCTGGTGATTCATCATAGAACTATAGACATTTCACAAGCACATAATGGATTGCAAATAATAGTAAAAATGTGATCACAATAAGGTCACAACGTCTAAAGTATGTGTGACTACCCAAATCATAAACACCCAACAGATGTGAAATACAAATTTCTCATTATCTGAATCAGATAAACAATTGATTTTAACTTTTCAAACAACTTTACCACAGAATATGCTCCAATCGAATTTTTCACAAAATGAGGTCACAAATTATAACATTGTGCGAATACCCAACCCATTCACACCCAAGATATGTTAAATATACATTTCCAAATAACAAAATCAGATTAAGATTAATTTACCTTTCGCAATTTAAGTAGGGTTATGCGAGTTTTAGGTTTAGAATCTTTAGTTCATTTCATCCTTTTTCTTTTCTCTGCTATTATTCTAGATTTCTCACCCATCTTATCTCGACTTTTAGGATCATTGCTCATTGTTAAAATAATTTTCAATGTCTGGTGTTGTTTGAAAAGAATTGTGAAAACCGCTATTCAGTTTGTGGGTAAAATGGAAGAAGATAGTGGATTTTGTGGGTTCAATGTCTGGTGTTTTTTTGAAAAGAGTCGTGAAAATCGCTCAATGTCGAGTTTTTTTGAAAAGAATTGTGAAAACCGCCATTCAGTTTGTGGGTGAAATGGAAGATGATAGTGGATTTTTTAGATTCAATGTCTGGTGTTTTTTTTAAAAGAATCATGAAAATCGCTATTCAGTATGTAGGTGAAATGGAAGAAGATAGTGGGTTTTATGGATGAAATGGAGGTTTAACGTGGAGATATATATATATATATATATATAGACACACACACACGGAACTCAAATATGGTAAATATATACATACTTTATAGTTATTTATTATTTATGTATATATATATATATAGACACACACACACACGGAACTCAAATATGGTAAATATATACATACTTTATAGTTATTTATTATTTATGTATATATATATATATAGACACACACACACACGGAACTCAAATATGGTAAATATATACATACTTTATAGTTATTTATTATTTATGTATATATCTGACATTTGAAATAATAAACATAATATCTGATATTTGAAATCAAATCTTAAAAAATTTGGGTCAATGTAATTTCCACTAAATCAATTGTGTCCAATCAGGTCCATTCAAAAGGTTAAATTATAAGAGTTATATTGATTATATGATATTGCAATTACCAAAATTATTGCAATATATTTGGACATTTATATTGGTTGATATGTTCCACAACTTTTAAAGAAGGTGTATTGGCCTAATATTCCTCAATGTATGGACCTATTGCCCAATATCTCTACCTTTCCAAATTGACAGAAAACCCCCTTATATGAACTTTGAGGTGCAAAAAAAAATCATATTTTCTTCTTTTTTTTCTCAATTAATTCATGTGAAATGACTAATATACTCATATTTAAATAAAACAAAAAGAATATAAAGAACCAAATTTTCAAAAAAGTGTAAATATGTCCCAAATAAATAATTAAAAAATTAAAATAAAAAATTCCCATTCTCACCACGACCAGTATTTCTTTTGATAAACACGCGCTCTCTTTATCCTAGCTGAATATCCATCATAACTCAATACTCATTTCTTATTCTTCACTCTCATTCTCCAATGGCTAATGTTAACCAAGTAGAGGGAGAGGGCTACAGCAATTCCCAAACACAACTTCCATCCACTCACCACCGCGAGTCTTCCTCGGTCCATATCCCAACCCCATTTTGGTAACGTGCTAAAGGTCTATACATTTATATTTTTTAATTAGTATACTAGTTGCTACTCATGGACAATACATCCAATTTTGAATCCTTAACATCCTATATTCACATATGATGGTGTGTTTTGAATCAAAATATCAAACACTATCACCTATCATTAATTTTTTACGAATGGCAAAAGTATCCCATTTTTTGTTTTAGTTCAATAATTAAAGATTAATTCACTAATTCAGTGAAAATCAAGGGGATTAAAGTTCTCATTTATTTTGGCTAACTAAATTATGGGAACTGTCCCTCTATTGTCACTTGACTTGAATCACAAACTCCAAAGATGTAATAAACGTGAAAAAGATCATCGTGTTGATTTAGTAAATTGAAATTCCACTTGCACCCTTTTTGGTCAGGTTTCAAGACGTGTTGGAAACGAGAGTGTTAAACTCTAAAGAAAATTAATCTCTCTAAATTACTAGCTAATCTTTTTTTATAAAAAATCTTAAAATTTAATTTAAATACATAAAAAAATTATATGTATTCTATTTTCGAGTTATTAGATGCTACAAAACAATTGCAATTACAAAAGTTTCGCTCTCAATGTTATACTATTCTTCTTCATCTTCCCAAGCTCATTCTCTCTTTCCAGAAACTCTTAAGGTCCGTTTGATTGCAAAAATGGAAAATGAGTGGAAAGAAAATAAATTACAGAAAAAATAATTGTCTAGAAAATATTTTGTAAGGAATTGTTAATTAAGTGTGTTTGATTGATATAATTTTTTGGGTGGAAAATTTTTAAATTTTGTGTTCGTTTGACTCAGTTTTATATGAAAATTGTCCATTAAAGTAATTTTTTTTTCCACAATTGGTTGCAAAATTTGTTTTCATTACCAAAAAATAAAAATAAAAAATGAAAATTATTTTTTTAATCAAAATTTAGTATTCGTTTGACTTTGTTTTACATGAAAATTGTCCATTAAAGTGAATTTTTTTACAATTGGTTATGAATTTTGTTTCTATTGCAATAATTAAAAAAAACAAACTGGAATTTAGTTTTTTCACCAAAAGTATCAAAATTTAGTATTCGTTTGACTTTGTTTTACATGAAAATTGTCTATTAAAGTGAAAAAAAAAATTATAACTGGTTATGAAATTTGTTTTCATTGCCCAAAAAAAAAAAAAAAAATTGGCAGCACTCACCTAGAAAAGCTTTTCCCACCAAATGCCTAAAAACAAGGAAAGAGGGCGCGTGGGGTGGAAAATTTTTTCTTGACCAAATTTCTCCCATCAAACACTTCTTTTGCGTGGAAATGGAAATTTTTTTCCATTTTCCAAGGAAAAAATTGTGTATTAAACACAATCTTAGTTTGAAATGTTAAAATAGATTTTTTCGAAACTTATTTTTGAAAATATAGATCATCTTAAAAATACTCTTAACCATGATAGCTCATAATGGATCAATGCATAAATACGATAATATTAATTATATATTGTAGCTTTATTTGTCTATTATAAATGAGCACCTTACCTAATTTATAGTGGTCACATTCTCCAAAGAACGATGGAGATCATTTTGATACTTGAGGCCTAGAGAGGTTAACTAAACACTAGAAAACTCTACAATATCTGTACATTGAACTTTTTAAATTAAAATATTATATAGTATCAAAAAACATTTTTAAAGTTTATAAGCATACTTATCCTCTAGTTACAATTACACTTGACAGTCTACTTTCCAACGTAATGTAAGTGAACGTAATGAGACTAAAAGTTGTAGTGCATACCTTACACCTTGCAGTACTTTAAAAGTTTCATCCTACATTTTGAATTCAATTGAGCCAAATTCAATTGACCCCCGTTTGGTAGGGATTAAAATCAAAATTTTAATTTAAATCAAATTCAATAATTAATTTTAATCACTTATTTCATGGATTCTACAACTTTTTAATCACGTATTTCATCAACTTGTATAAAAATCCAATTTTAATCCCTCCAAACAAGGGCTATATAATATCTAATACATGGCTGTCTTGTATCATATTTGTCTGAATTTTCTCTTCTAAACTTTTTCAATTTACTTTTGTCCTTTTGCACATTCATAATTTCATTTTTTTTGTTTATCCACTCCAAAGTATATTCATCAGGAGCATCAAAGAACAAGTTTTTCATACAATTTGTTTATTCTTGTTGGCTATCGCTTTTTAACTAGAGATGCATTGCTGATGCATTAGGGATAATTCCACAAGTACCCATCTTTTACACACACACACACAATATTGATCTACCTGATTATAGCATTGATTATCAAAAGAATGACTAGAGAATGTACATGTTCATTTATACGCTTATAACCGTTTTCGCACGCCATTAATAATGGAAATTTATTCATAGCCAGCAACCAACACAATAATTGAAGAGATAATTGCGATTGAGTGTACATTATATCCAAACCTTTAAATCGTAGAAGTGGAGATCCAAAATCTTTCAAGATTGTGCGACGAGAGGACCTCTGGACGTTTTCCTTCCAAAAATCTGTTAGTTGACCAAAATCTAGCATTTGATCATCATTTGACAAATTTTTAAATGGGCAAAATAATCTTTTAACGTTCTATTAACTAAAAAGGGAAACTTACATTGGAGGTACCTAACCTTTTTTTAATTTACTAATTTACTTGCAGTGTTTACTGAACCAACTTTCACCTTCACAATTTACCGAAGACATTTTTCCATCAATAAAATTGTGTAACCAACGAAAATTCTAGCATCAGCGACAATTTTTGAAGAAGGTTTAAATAACCTATACAGAAAATAAGTTACAATAACTAGGGATTTTGAAGTTATGCAGCCAATTTTGTTGCACTCACTATCTCCACATGGACGAAGGGTACACGTATGAAAAGGAATGGAAAAGCACATTTTCCCCAGAGTCATGGTGGCAAACTTCCTGAACTTCTCCACTACTCCTAGTTGACAAATCATAGCGATAAACCATTAAGTTTGTCGCAATGAGCAAAATATTTCCATTCAGAATAGTGAAGCCGGCCACCGGTAGACCAAACTGCTTTAGTCCCAAAGCTTCTACGTGCTGCGTGCAACTCGAAAACCTGATGCCATGAACTAGTTTCTTCACCAGTTAGAACCCAGATGGTAAACACGTTCTCGTTTAATTTTACTAAACATAATTGTCTGAATTTTACCCACTTAAAAATACTTTAGTTTGCAATCTAGGTCAAGCAGACCTCTCCTTGAACTTTTAGGCAATTTCAAGAACTTTGCAACACAGTTCTTCACATCATAAGCCACAATATATGGCCAAAAGAATGGAATGGACTGACTTTTCTAAAATATCGACCGCAGTCTGAAATCAGATAGACCAACCCATTGTGATTCACTATTGTTTCGTAACAAATATTTCTGTCTGCACCTATCTTTATTCTTCCTGCATCTTTCCAAATTTTCTGTCTGAATGAGTATGTTACTCCTCGCCTCTGAGACTCAAAGAGCAGTCGCCACGTGGCAAACCATGTAGGCAAAAGTCAAGAAAAAAGTCAAATAAAGACCCATGAGGTCAAAATATGAAAAAATCAAAACGAGACCGAAGTCCTTTCTCTGCAAGGCCGAAGTCCATGACGAGGCACTGCCACAAGGACGAAGCACTTCAACTTAGGTCGAGACATTGCCTGAGGAAGCAATGAAATGAGTTGAAGCTCTCCACTTAGAGGACCACCTCAAAGATCTCTCCGAGGCTCTCAAAACGTGTCTGAAGCTCATGAAGCCGACCATGTCTCTTGCAATAGATTCGAAGATCCCTTAGAAGTGATTGATGTAACACGCATAATAAAGTTGTCAGTGTGTCTGCCTGTTATATAGGGCGGTTGTGTATTAATTATATGAATAGACAGTGATGTGAAACCTCAACTAGGGAGATAATATCACGTGGTTCCGATCCGACGATCACCACGTCGGTCAAGTTAGTATAAATAGATCATCTTTGTAATTAAAGAAGATGTTGGATTTTTGATTGAGGAATGGACAATCATATATTGAGAATATACACTTGAACTCTGGAAAAAAAAAAAAAAACATATTAACATTTCATCTATCTTTCCACATATTCCTAAGTTGTGGCTACGTAGATTAGTTTGATTTCAACCCTACAATTGTTGTTAGTGCGATTGCTTTTATTTCACCCGTCGGAGCCTGAACATCTTCGTCTCTCGCCTCAAAGTGCCTCCCGCGTCCATTTCCTCTTTGCTACCGCCACTACTCCGGTAGGAACGCGTTGGAACAGTACTTGACTTGACGGGAGTGGACCCGACATCTGTTGACTCATTTTCGGGGGTCAACATAGTATATTTGCAAAGGGGGGTCAGAACCCCATTTAGATGGCTCCATTGTGGACATTAACATGAAATCATCAGTAATTTTTTCCACCTCGAGTACAATGTTTATGTCTAAATCTCCGTGATCAAAGCCATCTGGTTGAGGAATTTGTAACCAATATTGGGTTGCTGGATTAAAAATAAAATATGGTTTTACATAGTTGCTTAAGTTTCTAACAAAAAATAACCCATCAATCGAACCAAGAACCCTACCAATTCTTGCTATAAATTCAAAAGAATTGTAAGGCACGGGTAAGTCGTCCGTGGAATTAATGACGTGTGAATGAAGTTCGAGTTTATCTTTGTACCTTGGACATGAATATGGCTGAATCAAGAAATATTTATCACTGGCCATCTGTGTTTTTCAACTGTTCTTTTATAAAGAAATCTTCCATTTGTAGATGGCTGAATGATTTGCAAAGTGAGGAGCATCTGTAAATGGCTTTCACCGCCTCAGCGATAGCCATGAGAAGATCTCCAGAAGTTCACTTTGATTACATTTACGGTTCTCAATCTTTACTCATTATAGCATTTATATTCTTAACGATTTTTTGTCACATTCATGCACTCAAACTTTTTACTAATTAACATATTTTGGGTTTGATAACATTTTATGTTCAAAAAATTTGTTGAAACATATAACAACTTATTTTTTGATCAATAAATAAAAAAGTATGAAAAATACGTTTCCCTCATTTGAAAGTATGGAAACAAAATACTTTTAACATAAATCATTATCAACGACGAAATGTACTAATTAATGGAATGTTGAAAATAAGAATTTGATGAAAAAATTAAGGAAATAATTGCTACAACGAACAAAAATTGAGGAATTTAACTGCAATTAAAATATGATGTAACAAATAAAAATTGTAGTGGTAATGTAATCACTATTTTGATAACTCTTGGTCAAATTTGGTACCAAAATATCTATTTTTTTTTATCCTTAATGAAAAATAAAGCAAAAAAAAAAAAAAAAAAAAAAAAAAAAAAA